>JAKSZT010054581.1:650901-672045 GCA_026826555.1 Tolypeutes matacus
AGGGGCTTCTTTGGGAGTTGGAGGTTGTCCTGAGTACTGTTGTGGCAATGGATGTAGGCCATTTTAAATCAGCACACACCACTCAGAACTGAGTGGGAGAGAGTGTGGTCTACAGTGTGAACTGTGGTCTATGGTTGGTGGCAAGGCTCCAGGATGTGTAAGTCCATTGAGGGTGGTGGGCCACACTTGTGGGAGATGTTTGTGTGGGATGTGGTGGGAGGAGTGGGAGGTGGGCAACATGGGAATTCCAGTGGGTTCCGTGTAATATTTTAGGTAATCTAAGCACCTCTTAAAATATATGTATATATATATATATATATATATATATATAACATTTTTGTAAGCAAATACACATATATGCAAATATATTTATATATCATTATGCAAAAAAAAAAAAAATCAACTCAAGATGGATCAAAGATCTAAATAAAAGATTCCAAACCATAAAGACCTTGGAAGATAATGTAGGGAGGCATTTACAGGACCTTGTAATAGGAAATGGTTTCATGAACTTCACACCAAAAGCACGAGCAGCAAAAGAAAAAAATAGATAAATGAGATCTCCTCAAAATTAAAAACTTTTGCAACTCAAAAGATGGTATTAAGAAACTAAAAAGACAGCCTACCCAATGGGAGAAAATATTTGGCAACCATATTAGGATAGGAGCCTAATATCCTGCATATATAAAGAAATTTTATGCCTCAAAAATAAAAAGACAAACAACCCATTTAAAAAATGGGCAAGTGACTTGTAAAGACATTTCTCCAAGGAAAAAATACAAATGGCTAAAAAGCACATGAAAAAAAAATGCTCAACCTTACTAGCTATTAGGGAAATGCAAATCAAAACTACAATGAGATACCATCTTACACCCATCAGAATGGCAGCTATTAAAAAAAACAGCAGACTATAAGTGTTGGAAAGGATGTGGAGGAATAGGAACCCTCATCGAATGCTGGTGGGATTGTGGAATGATCCAGCCACCTGGAGGACAGTTTGGCGGTTCCTCAGAAAACTAACAATAGATCTTCCATATGATCCAGCGATTCAACTGCTGGGCATATACCAAAAGAACTGAAAGCAGAGACATGAACAGATATATGCACACCAATGTTCATAGCAGCATTGTTCACTATTGCCAAAAGTTGGAATCAGCCCCAGTGCCCATCAACAGATGAATGGATAAACAAAATGCGGTGCATACATACAATGGGATATTACTCAGCTGTAAGAAGGAATAAAATGTTAACACACGGAATAACATGGATAAATCTTGAAGACCTTATGTTAAGTGAAGCAAGCCAGGCATTGAATGATGAACTCTACATGACCTCACTGAGGAAATTGAGCAGTCTCTGAGAACCATTGTCTGAAAGATAGTTTTAAAAGGGAGAGAAAGAGAAGAGAAGGTTGTGAACCATCACCCATACAGACATAATCTATGGTAAAGTGATAGAGTATAGTTGCATATTGAAGGATAGGACAGGTGGGTAATGATATTACTGGGTTTGGTGGTGCAGGGTTGACAGGTAGGTAGATTAGGAAGGGCAAGTTAGAATACCCCGGATACTGGGGGGAGAGATGGAAGAGGGACCAAGTGAACACGGGATTTGTGGGTTTGAGGTTGAAAGTGCAGGAGTGGGAATGCTCTTTTGGCAATATGGCAAGGTAGTGACACTGTTTAGGGTGTAGGTTGGGGAGGCATTCAGGATGGGTCGTATCTGGAGTAGGCTTCTGGGGAGTGTGTGATTTTTCATCCTGTCATAATGTGTTGTGTCGGGGAGAGAAGACACACACAGTGAGTGGGAAGGAGATGGACCCCCATCTTTGGGAGGACCGATTCACCTAGAAACAGACAGGGTGGATTCACCCAGAAACAGGAGCAAGGGTGGATCATAATAGGGGTGTACAATCAGCATGTCAAGACCTCTTGTTGCATGTATCTATGAATCTTATCATCCAATAAGTCAAGACAGAGGGGTGTCATGTGCCCCAGGGGTACGGGGAGGAAAGAACAGAAAAAATGAAACAGGGGGTATTTAGTGGTCAGTGGAAATGTTTTTCATTACCTTACAGTGATGGACACATGACATGGTAAATATCATCAAAAATTATTAAACTGTACCATCTAAATTGTAAACTATACTGTAAACCATTCACTATGTTTAGTAGCTATGTTTCACTATCTGTATAACAGTTATAACAATGCTGCAATCCACATACAAAAAGGCTTTAATATGGGTGAGGAAAGGGGAGGTGGTTGGGTATATGAGAGTCTCTAGTATTCTGTGTGTGACTTTGCTGTGACCTAAAACTTCTTTGAAAATTAAATGAAAATTTGGAAAACACTGGGGAGTGAGAAGAGGAAGGTGCAATGGTAGAGACTGGACACCCAATAATGCAGTGATAAAAGGAAAAATACTTTTAAATTTTTTAAAATATTTTTTGTTTTTTCCCATTTTGTACATATCCCAATCCTTTAATTTTAATTTATTTTTAGTGTTTTTTTTTTTAAGTTTCCATGTATTTTATTTCTTACATTTAAACTTAACATTATTATTTCATTATCCTATTAATTGTATTTGGCTATTATATGGGCTTTATCTTCAAGGAAGATTTAGAGCACAGAAGGGTTACAATGGGGGCAGGAGACTGTCATTGGTGGGGGGTGTCTGGGATGGGGGTTTCATGGGAGGAAGTTCACCTGAATATACATGAAAGATATATAAAATTGTTCAAATGATCAAGAGATGGGACATTTTCACAGTGGGTGGAGAATCACTCAATAAATGAGAGAATCCTGAATTCCCAGACTGGAGAACTCTGCCACATTCTCCAATGGAGCAGCAACAGTCCCCCGAGTGCAGGGGCAGTGTCTGGCAAAGGAGGATGGTCCACTAATGGGTTCTTGTTATTGATGACTAGCATTATGAGTCTTTGCTCTTGTAATTGATACTTACCCTACTGTTATGGGGTGCCTAAGGGTTGCTACCTGAGAGCCTCTTTGTTGCTCAAATGTGGCCTCTCTCTAAGCCAAAGTCAGCATACGGATGCATTACCTTCCCCTCAATGTGGGACATGACTCTAGTCTTATTGCCAGCTGGCAATAAGACTGGAAAAAGACCTTGAATAAAAGGGGGAAAAGGTAAAGACAAATGAGTTCATATGGCTAACAGACTTCAAAGAGAGTCTGTTACGCACACCTCAGTAGGATCTCATAGAACACCAAAGTGGATATCACCCCAAACAGAAGGGCTCCTCAGGGCTCTGGAGAAATCCAGGTCCTATATAAGAGGGGATAGCTCTAGAGATTAATGCCTTATCACTGGGCTATACTTTGGAATCTGTGCTCCTGAGAGTGACAGAGTTGGACTCAAATAAGTCCTCCCTGCACATGGTCCATCTGTCCCTTCTATTCAAACCTATGTGTGGTGCTAGAGTTTGTAAGTGTAATTCCAGAGACTGGAGTCTTTCACTTGCCCATGTGCCAGCTGTGACTGGAATTTCAGTGGAGCTGCAACTCCTACTCTACTGCTCAGTGGACTCACCCAAGTCACCTGGCCAGGAGATGATGTTGGCCAACGGCTATCCAGGGAAGGGAGAGAGTCTGAAGCTGCAGGCAAGATAACCCCATCCACAGTATCCATGGGATATAAGCCCCCTCTCACTTGGAGGTCGAGTGGACATCACCATCCCACACTCCTCAGGATTGGGGGAAGAGCTATGGACTAGAATGGACTTAGTGGTATTAGTGGTATCTTGTACACATATTGTGATTCAAGCAATGGAAGAAATTACAGTATTGAAGTGGAGCCAGTGTCCATTGGATGTTTTCAGGGCAGGAAGAGGGAAAAGCAGTTATGATACAGGGGTTTTTTCGGGACTTGGGAATTATCCTGAGTGACATTACAACAGATATAGGCCAGTTTACATCAGCATATAACATGCAGAACTGTGTGGGAGAAAGTGTGGTTTACATTGTGAACTATGGTATATGCTTAGTAGCAAAGCCCCAGGATGTGTATCTCCATAGCAGGTGATGTGCCACACCAATGAAAGATGTTTATATGGGAGGTTATGGAAGGTGTGGGAAGTGGGGAACATGGGAATCCCTGTAATTTTTGTGTAACATTTATGTAATCTAAGCATCTTTTAAAATATAAAAATAAATAAATAAATAAACAAAAAAGAAAAAAAATACTTTCCTCTAACTAACTTGAATAAAAGGGAATCTTTAAAATCAAAGCACAGTTGGAAAATCTATTGTTTTATTAGAAACACTCTTCTGAATGATGTGTCACATGTCTTTATATTTTGAAAATGATACTATTCCATTATCAAAAAAGGCAAGAATATCCAACATAGGCCTAGGGTGAAGGTATCTCATGAATCTAAAAAATAATAATTAGAAATATTGAACCAGAACCAGGTCAGCAGCAGGTACATATAAATATAGATATAGATGATATAGATATAGATGATATAGATATAGATGATGATATAGATATAGATATAGATGATGATATATAGATATAGATGATGCTATATAGATATAGAGATAGAGAAAGATGGTATAGATAGATAGATATAGATATAGATTATAGATATAGATATAGATGATATAGATAGATAGATAGTTAGATATAGATATCTAGAAGAGTTTTTGCCAACTTTGTTAAGTATACATCATGGTAGGGTGAAGTTAAATATATATGAAGAGTAAATATTATCCACCACATCTTATTTCAGTCACCATGTTGACATGATTTCATGGTTTGGAACATGAAGAAACATGGCCACAAGGAGAAAATATATTGAGTAACAGAGAACATTCTCCAGAGAGCAGCCAACATAGCCACTGCTGTGGAGGCTAGGGGCCCAGGGCTTAGGTCTGCCTCCAATTATAGATTCACTGGTGTTATCAGTTTTACATATTGAATTTCAGCTGTTTAAAGAGCAATCTCCTTGATCTCTTTTCTTCAAATAGGACATTTAAAGACAGTGATTACACCTTTTTTCTTTCTTTTAATGTGAAGAAACAAATGCACAGTTTCCGTATCATTCCTACATACAAGTGCTAAAAAGGCAGAATAGACCAAAAGTGTTAAGAAGCTACATGGGACATTTACCTCAATGAAAACAGAGAAATTAAATCATATACATTGCTTGATTTATATCAGTTTGCTCCTGATTTTTGCAGACTGTGATTTGATAGTAAGAATAAATGAGGTATTCCTTATAATAACTTGGCTTTATACAGAGTGTATTGTATCTGCATAGTCATCTGCCCTAGAAAGCCACTTCCATAAGTGCTGAACACAAAACATTGTCTACAAGAAATTGCTAAAAATATCATGTCAAAATTTAATTCCCCCAATAAAGAAATCCTCCAAATTCACCAGCATCATGGACTTACCAGTTATTTTGTCATTCTTACAGTTAATTTTAAGGCAATTGATGTATGCTTGGGATGGTTTTTTAGCACCACTAATGATAGCTAGAAATATTAATTGACTAGTTTCCATTTTGTTTAACGGAACAAATAAAATTATTTGTTGACTTTCAGATTGTTTTAGTGTTCTAATGAACAAAATATTTATCTAGAAATGTATACTTTATCATTAGAATTCCAAATTGAATTACAAACTAATGTAGGAGATGCAATGAAAATTACCAAAGGAACCCCATAAATGAAATCAAGCAAATATTGGCCTGACAGTTGAAACAATAGGGTTATGAAATGTACTCAGTTAATACCTTGCCATAACAGATAAGAAAGTCTCCCCATTATAGAGATGAAAATATCCAGTGGTTAATGAAATGAGGAAACCCTGAGTGACCAGAAACACTGAGAGAGTATTATAAGAAAGAACCAAGACAACAAAGGATTCCAATAAACACAAGATACTATGGTGATATAGAATCTTTGGTCTTAAAGGCATGTTAGAGATAAATAGTATTACTTGTAGGAACATGTATTTAACTGAATTAAAATATTCATTAATGCATATTTTATTTTTTACTAGAAATATTTAGATATACTATTCTTTCCCCTCATAAAAGCCAGTTTAGGAGAAATATACATGCTGCTTCTTATGTCAATCTTCTCTTTTCTAAGCACCCATGACCATATCTTCTGTTTCCTAACTGCTGTCTCAGAGAAAAGGCTTTCATCCTTTAGGAATCACAAAATTCATTCTTTCAGTGAAGAAAATGTGATGAATTAATGCTTATAGTAGCTTAGAAATAAGTACATAAGTCATTTTGTGTACAAATAATTTATAAAATGTGCAGCATGCCCTCTAATCATAAAAAAATTCTAAAAGTTGTAGGTGCAAATAAAAAATATGCATTATCAAATATTTTAACTTAGTGAAAAATATGTTTCCTCCTTTTGAGTTAGAATTGAGAGAAGTGCCAAAAATGTCAAGACAAGAAAAATAAAGCTGATGACCCAACTGTTAGAAAAAATTTACAAAGGAAGCTAACCTGAATGGACTTGAGCAGAGAAAGGAAGATATTCCCCATGCTAGGAAATATGTATGAAGGAGACCTGAAGGTAAAAAGTAGTGGTAAACATGGAGAGGGTAGGAAAATGGAGAGATTATTCTGACATTTAAAACAAAAAAAGGAATATAGAAATGTTGCTCCTAAAGACACTCTCTAGATAAATCCCTCAAGCCCTCTGTTATTTATATATTCTTCTTTTAAAATTAAACCATCCTGTGCCAACATTCTAACTTGATGTACTCCTTTCCTTCTGTTTTACTTGGGGAAAGCCTTCAGGTCTCATGAAAGTTGGTCCCTGATTGGTTATGCTATTTGTAAAGTAACCAAAGAGGAGAAAAATAAAATACTATATAGATAACTTGATGAAAGGGGAATTTGTAGACTAAGAGAAATTAAACTTAGGAAAAATCATCTTTTCTTAAATTTCTTAAGAATGCAGACAAAATGAAGTAATTAAAAACCTGGTAATAAAAATACTATAATTAGTAAAAGTTGAATGAATCACTCAAATGATTATGATTAACCCATGAATCCTAATGACAGCTTAGAGAAATACAATCAGTGTCAAGATGCTCTTGGTGGACTTCTGGGAAAATGGCACATTAGAAATACACCGGATTCTCTTCTTCTCCAGAAAAGCAGCTAGAGGACAGGCAGAAACAGCCTATAAAAAAGATCTTCTAGGTTTAGGACATCTGGTAAAGCCTGGACACTGCCCAGAGGATAGAGGGACAAAGGAGGGGAATCTCAACAAAAGAACTGTGAGTTGAAAACAGCAGCAGCAGTAAAATATTCAATCTGATAAAAGGCATATATGAAAAACCCACAGCCAACATAGCATTCAATGGGGAAAAGTTGAAAGCTTTCCCTCTAAGATTTGGAACAAGACAAGAATGCCCCACTGTCACCATTGTCATTCAATATTGTACAAGAAATTCTAGCTAGGGCAATTAGACAAGAAAAAATATTAAAAGCATCCAAATAGGAAAGGAGGAAGTAAAACCCTCACTGTTTGCAGATGACATGATCCTATATTTGGAAAATTCTGAAGTATCCATGACAAAGTTACTTGAGCTAATAAACGAGTTTAGCAAAGTGGCAAGCAACATGCAAAAATCAATAATGTTTTTGTACACTACTACTGAACAATCTGAGGAGAACATCGGGAGGGAAATTCCAGTTACAATAGCAACAAAAAGACTAAAATACCTAGGAATTAATTTATCCATAAAAGTACATGACCTATATTCAGAAAACTACAAAACAGTGCTAAGACAAATTTAAAAAACTTAGACAAATGGAAAGACATTCTCTGTTCTTGGGTTGGAAGAATAAATATTATGAAGATGTCAATCTTACCTAAACTGGTTTATAGATTCAATGCAATACCAATCAAAATTCCAACAGCCTACTTTACAGAATTAGAAAAGGCAATTACCAAATTCATTTGGGAGGGAAAGATCAACCAAATGGGCAAAAGCATTCTTAAAAAAGAAGAGTGACATAGGAGAAATTTGTCCGCCTGACCTTGAAACATATTGCAAAGCTACAGTGGTCAAAACAGCATGGTACTGTCGTGAAGATAGACACATCAATCAGTGGAATAGAATTGAGAGTCCAGAAATAAACCCTCCTCTCTACAGCCAATTGGTTTCTGACAAACCCACCAAGTCCATATTAAGAGGACAAAAATTCTCTTCAACACATGGTGCTAGGAGAACTGGATATCTTTAACCAAAAGAATGAAAGAGGACCCCTATCTCACTCCCTATACAAGAATCAATTCAAAAGCAGGACCATAAAACTACTGAAGAAAATGTAGGGAAATATCTTCAAGACATTGCAGTAGGTGGTGGTTTCTTGGACCTTACACCCAAAGCACATGCAACAAAAGGAAAAATAGATAAATGGGACCTCCTCAAAATTAAACACTTTTTCACCCACCTTGGACTTTGTCCAAAATTTGTCCAAAAATACTTGGAAACCACATGTCTGATAAGGGTTTAATATCCATGATATATAAAGAGATATTACAGGTAAGCGGCTGTGGCTCAATCAGTAGGGCTCCCGTTTACCATATGGGAGGCCCCGGTTTCGGTTCCTGGGGCCTCCTGGTGAAGGCAAGCCTGCCACATGGCGTGGTTAGCTGACCCAGCGAGCACAAGCAGCAAGGGGGGGATAGATGAATAAATAAATAAAATCTTTAAAAAAAAAAAAAAAAGAGAGAGAGATATTACAACACAACAATAAAAAGACAAATGACCCAATTAAAAAAATAAAGGATCGGAGGATGGGGCATGGCCACGATGGGTGGATAATCACACAATAAATGAGGGAATCTGAATTCCTAGCCTGGAGAGCTCTGCCACAGTCTCCAAGGGAGCAGCAATAGACCTCTGAGTGTAGGGACAGTTCCTGTCAAAATAGGATGACCCACTGATGTGTTTTTTTTTATTGATGACTACCCTTGTGAGTCTTTGCTCTTGTAAATGAGACTTAGCCTGCAGTTGTGGGGTGCCTAAGGGTTGCCACCTGAGAGCCTCCTTGTTGCTCAAATGTGGCCTCTCTCTAAGCCAAACTCAGCATATGATTGCATTACCTTCTCCCCAACATGGGACATGACTCCCGGGGATGAGCCTCCCTGGCAACGAGAGATTAATACCAAGTGCCAACTGGCAACACAACTGGAAAAAGACCTTGAAGAAAAGGGGGAAATGGTAAAGACAAATGAGTTCAAGTGGCTAAGAGACTTCAAAGAGAGTGGGGAGGTCATCCCAGAGGTAACTCTTATGCACACCTCAATAGGAGCTCATAGAATATCTAAGTGCCTATCACCCCACTCAGTGGGGTTCCTGAGAGCTCCGGAGACACCCTGGTCCTATATAAGGGGGGATAGCCCCAGAGACTGATGCCTTATCAGTGGGTTCTATTTTGGAATCTGTGCTTCTGAGAGTGACAGAATTGGACTCAAATAAGTCCTCCCTGCACATGGTTCACCAGTCCCTTCTATTCAAACCTATATATGATGCTGGAGTTTTTAGGTATACTTCCAGAGACTGGAAGCTTCTACTGCAAATATGTACCCTTTATAAAAGCCACTGGATTTCTAGTATTTTGCATGAACACCACTTTGGCTGACTAATACATCGCTCTTTCTGTGTATTTCTTGGTATTCTCATCATTTGATATCTATTATTCTCTAATGTGTGACTGAATTTCCTTGAGTGACCTCAGAGATTCGGCAGGGCGCACTGGAAATCTCTAAGTGTAGATAGTTTGCTGCTACTCAAATGGAAAATGACAGTACTTAGGACAGGAGGCCCCTGGTAATTGCTGGTAGAGGAGTTAAGAAAGAACTGCAGAAAGTTTAGAGAGGGGGACAGACAGGTGTTGGGTCAGATTCAGGGTTGTACAGTTCTTTGTGGAGATGAGTCTGTGTATTGATGAATGACTATGAAGGCTCTGACCTCTGGATGGGACATGGCATGCATAGATAAATCATGAATGCCTGCCAATAGTTAAACCTTCAATGTAATAAATTATATAATTATAAATTATAGATTATATTATAATTAAGGAGGTTTAACCCCAGCCAATGGGAACTGCAAATAACCTATTAATAGGAGGAAGCCTGAGTCCCAATAAAAAGGAAGGGACAGTGCTGGCTAATGGGATCCCTGGCTGTTCTGTTTCCCAGCAGGTAAATAAAGGTGTGTCATACTAGAGCTAAATTCTGGCACTGCAAAACTTAGGTTGGAAATTAGAAAATCAGGGAGACTTCCACCACCCACCTTCCCTGAGGTTTAAAACACAGGTAAATATCCAACCCTAACCAGCCACTGTAAGTGCCCATTTTATAGGCACACACCAACAGTGACCCCCTTCACCACACTTACGGAGTCCCCCAAGACAGGAGCCCCCATCATGGGTGCCCATTTTTTCCAAATCTCGCACAGAGGATGGGACTCTATCACAGTTTGGCAGGACCATTTGACCCTGCATAGATGCCCATTCTCTCCCTGAGAACCCCTCTACACTCTGTGCCAGCCCTGACTCCACCCAGTTTAGACCCCCAGCCAGGACCCAAGCTCAAGCCATGGTCAAAGGACCCACCCTTGTAGTCTGAGGTGGAGACTGGGACTGAAGAGTCTGGATAAGTCTCCAAAGCAACCAGCAGTCTCCATGGCCAGGGGCAAGAGGGAGCCACTTATTACTAGACAGGACTCATGTGCTGGCAATGCAGTGGCAGGCTCTTGGCAATCTTGGATAGTCAGAGAGACAGCAGGCTGAGTCAATGACTCCTTAGACCAGTGGGCTGTGGATGACCTGACCAATAGGGAATGCAATTGGTCTGTTACTAGGTAGAAACTAAGTAAAAAATAGTAAGTAACCCGCAGAAGAGCAGACTCAGACATATGGATTTCCTTCCAATCTGCACAGATTATCCCCTTCTAGACCACAGCTTTGCACTAGATGGAAAAAACTAGAGGCTGTGAACTTATAGACATGGGTATAGGTGAAGAGGTGGGTGAAGCCCACTGAAAGTAGAGCCCCAAAGAAAGACTATAGACTGAGCCCACCTCCTGCTGGCTCTCCTTAGTTCCCAGAATGCTGGTGGCCAAGATCACTACACCCAGGTAGGAGTATGGAGAATGCTTTGGTGGAGATCTGAAGTTGCTCAAGACAGAGGCCTCAGATCCACATGGATCCTCAGCCAGTGTACCCCCAGAAGCACTGAGAGACACAGGTTCCCCCAGGCACACAGAGCCCCACTCAGCTGTTCCCGCCAAGCCCAGGGATGTGAAAGGGTGCCCGGGAACACCAGATACTTGAGGACAGACTCTGTCCTGAGAGATGCAGAACAAAACTCTCCATAAAGAGAGGGAATGAATGGAACACACAGAGGGCTCAGCAGCCTATAGGTCTCTGCAGAACTAGTCCTGGAGCTGACACATATCTGTCCCCACTGCTCTCCCCACACCCCCACCCCAGTGTGGCAATCAACATCCTCCTCTTAAAGAGTCCTTGTCAGGGTCTCCACCTGTTATTCCTGCTAACCCCTTTTCCCCCAATCACAGCCACTGTTCTCTTAAATTAAAATTAAACAGTTACCCTCATGAAAGCATATTCCTTCACCCCTCTGGCCACCATTCATTCATTGCATTTAGGCTTCTCAAGCCTCTGGCTGATCCTCAAACATCCCCTTCATAGCCATCACCTGTCCTGTGCCTTCATCCTGCAGTGCTTATCCCCAGGTTGGTTCACTGCTCTGGTGTACCCTCTTAACAGGGGATTACCTGACCTCTCATCAATAAAAATGCTACCCTCCACATATTAAAAGGTATTAATATGGGGGGGGGAGGAAAGGGGGATGATGTTGGGTATATGAGAATCTCCTGTATTCTCTATGTGACTTTGCTGTGACATAAAACTTCTTTGAAAACAAAATGAAAAATAGTGAGACACTGGGAAATGAGACGGGGAAGGTGCCATGGTACAGACTGGACACCAGATATTGCAGTGATGAAAGGGAAAAGGTCAAAAAAAATTCTTACATATTTTTCATTTTTTAATATCCCAATCTTTTAATTTAATTTAATTTTTATTTTTTTTAATTATATATTTTATCTCTTACATTTAAACTTATTATTATTTCATTTTCCTATTAATTCCATTCAGCTATTGTACTGGCTTAATCTTTGAAGAAGCTTTGGATCACAGAAGGGTTACAACTGGGGTGGGGGAGCATTATTGGTGTGGGGTGTCAGGGATGGGGGATGCATGGGAGGAAGTTCACCTGAGCATAAATAAAAGATATATAAAAATGTACAAATGTTCACTGGGCACTGTCATAGTGGGAGGAAAACCACTCAATAAATGAGAGATTAAAGAATCCCCATCCTGGAGAGCTCTGCCACATTCTCTAAGGAAACAGCAGTGGTACCCAAAGTGCAGGGCAATGACTGGCAAAGGAGGATGATCCACAGATGAGCCTGTGATATTGATGACTAGCCTTATGAGTCTTTTTTCTTGAAATTGAAACTTAGGCTATTGTTATGGGGTGCTTAAGGGTTGCCTCCTGAAAGCCTCCCTGTTGCTCAAATGTGGCCTCCCTCTAAGCCAAAGTTAGGATATGAATGCATTACCTTCCTCCCAGCATTGGACATGACTCCCGGGGATGAACCTCCCTGTCACTGAGGGATTGCTACCAAGTGCCAACTGGCAATGTGACTGGAAAAAGATCTTGAATTAAAGAGGGAAAAGGAATGAGTTTATTTGGCTAAGAGACTTCAAAATGAGTTGGGAGGTCATCCCAGAGGGAACAGTTATGCACATCTCAGTGGGATCTCAGAATTCCAAAGTGAATATCACCCCAAATATTGGGGCTCCTGAGGACTCTGGAGACACTGAGATCCTATGTCAGGGTGGATAGCTTCAGAGTTTGGTGCCTTGCCAGTGGGTCCTACTTTGGTGTTTGTGTTCCTGAGAGTGATGGAGTTGGACTCAATTATGTCTTCCCTCCACATGGCTCATCTGTCCCTTCTATTCAAACCTGTTTTTGGTGCTGGAGTTTGTAGGTGTAGGTCCAAAGACTTGAGTCTTTGGGCTGTCCATATGCCAGCTGGGCTCAGAACCTGGGTGGAGCAGCAACTCCTATTCTTCAGCTCAGTGGACTCACCCAAGACAACTGAAAGGGAGATGGTGATAGACAAAGGCCAACCCAGGGAAATGAGACTGTCTGTAGCTGCAGGCAGGATAATCCCATCCATCTTCCCCATGGGATATAAGTCCCCTCTCAATTGGAGGTTGTGTGGACATCACCATTGCAGACTCCTCAGAAAGGGGAAAGAGATATGGACTAGAGTGGACTTATTGGTATTCTACTATAGGCATATTGTGATTCAAGCAATGGAAGGAATTACAACATTGATGTGGAGCCAGTGACCACTTGGAGGCTCTGGATGCAGGGAGAGGGAAAAGCAGTTGCAAAACAGGGGTGTTTTCTGGGACTTGGTAATTGTCCTGAGTGACATTGCAATGACAGATATGGCCATTTTATATCCTCATATAACATGCAGAACTATGTGGGAGAGAGTGTGGTCAACAATGTGAACTATGGTCCATGCTTAATGGCAAAGCCCCAGAATTTATCAATTTCAGTTTATGTGCCACACTAATGAAGGATGTTTATGTGGGAGGTTGTGGGAGGTGTGGGTGGTGGGGCATATGGGGATCCCTATACCTTTTGTGTAACATTTATGTAATCTAAGTATCCTTTAAAAAAATTTTTTTTTAATTTTTAAGTCTACTACACAAACACATTTCATGACAATATACATCTCATTATTTTTCTCTCTCATCTCATTGCATTCTGACCTCTATAATTTTCTGATGAATAATTGGCATTTAACTCTACTGAGGATCCATGTACATGAGTCAATTCTCTGTTATTGTTTTAGGATTCTTTCTTCATCTCTTGGCATTTAAAATTTTTATTGAGTAAACGAAATCCAGAGGAAAAAAACCAGCAAAATATATACATACACACACAAACACACACAAATTTTTATGTGGAATTGGCTAATAGTACAATGAAATGGCAAGTCTGAATTCTATAGGACAGGGCAATAGCTGTAAACTCTGCTAAATGTGATTCTAAAGTCTGGCAAGTCCATGTTCTCCAGGGGAATCTAGCTGGTTGAATATGATACAGAAATTCTTCTTTATGGCTACTGAAATCCTCAGTTTTGGCTCTTAAGTTCTCCAAACGATTGGACAAGGAATTCCCATCATTACTGAGGGCAAGCCCTTTTTTGTTTGTAGATAAAACTAACCAATTATAGAGTCAAATAAAATCCACCTATGGATTAAATTCCCTGTAAAAATAATGTCAATGCATGCTTGACCAAAAAACTGGACACCAAAACCTAATGAAGTTGACACATGAAGTCAACTATCACAGACTATAATGTGTCTCAGTGTGAGTCTCATTGGATTTATCCTTTCTGGGATTCTTTGAACATCTTAGGTTTGTAGATACATGCCTTGCATCAAATTTGGAAACTTTTCAGCAATTCTCTCTTCAGAGATATTTTCTGGAACTCTCTATTAGTCAGCCAAAAGTGTGCTGATGTAAAATACCAGAAATTGATTGGTTTTTATAAAAGCTATTTATTTGGGGTAGAAGCTTGCAGTTACCAGGCCATTAAGCATAAGTTACCTCCCTAACCAAAGTCTATCACCACGTGTTGGAGAAAGATGGCTGCTAACATCAGTGTTTCAGGCTTCCTGGATTCCTCTTTACCTTGGGCTTGCCTCTCTTTGGGAACAGCTGCTCTGATATCTCCACAAAGCCAGCTGTAGACTATCAGGTGAATGGCTGCTCTATTATCCTAGGGCCTCGGCCACATCTAGTCCCTCCTCCTCTCTTCTCCTCTGTTTCCTTTTTTCCCCTGGGCTCCGACATTAAAACTCCAATCCTCCTTTCTCTTCAGTGTGGTTCCTCTGTGAGTCCCCACTCAAGTGGGTGGGAATCCAATGTGCTACTGAAGTGGCCCAATAAAAGCCTTAATCATTATTTAATCAATTAAAAGTGAAACCACTGAATTTAATAAAATCTATGGGCATCAGTTGCCCAGAGAAACAGATCAGTTTACAAACATAATCAGTATTTCCTTTTGAAAGTCATTAATAATATCAAACTGCCACACTCCACTCTCTAAATTCCAAAAAGACATTACAATATTCAAAAAATCTTATTTCAGTTACAATACTAAGTAGAAATCATATAATCAATTTGTCTTGGGGCAAAGTCCCATCTGATGTAGAGCTCTGAAACCTACAAAATGTTTTATCTGCTTCCAATATTCAAATGGAAAGACAAAGGATAAACATTTTCATTACCATAAGGAGAAATTGAGAAGGAAACATGAATCATGGGTCCTCTACAGTTCAGTAAATCTCATTCGATTTCAAAGTCTGAGGGTCATTCTTAAGATGATGTTTTCTTCTCCCTGGGGCCACATGGGGACCCATCTTTTCCACAGGCTTGCCCAACAGACATTTTCTTGTTTCCACCCTCATCAAGCATCTGGGTGATGACCCAGCTCCAGACCTCACACTCCAAGAATGTTGGGATGATTGCCAAACTTTGCCCAATATTTGGGATAGAACCTTAATCTCCCTAGTAGAGAGAAGTGAAGAAAACATCCTCCCTAACTTTAGCATTCAGGCACAACCCTCTCAGAGCAATGAGTTGATTACCTGGCTTTCCTTAATCCATGGGACACAGGTCCAATCCTCTCAGACCTATGGTGTGGTGACCTTAACCTACCTAAGCTTTGGGGAATGTGCTCCACCATCTCTGTACTCTGGGGTTACAAAACTCTCCCAGAACTTTGAGTGGGAACATCCACCCTCTTCAATTGTGCTGGGGCAAACTCACCCTCTTTGTACACAAGGGTAGGGTTCCTCTTGGCCCAAGGCAATGTCTTAATTCCAGATCTCAGGTTCCATGGTTTTCTTCTTAAAGCTGTTTCCCCTTTCATCTCTCCCTTCAATGTCCTTTTTTGTTCAAGCTTACAGTGGTTTTGTTCACACAGCTTTCTCAAAAAGTTTGTTGGTTTAGCATGCAGGAAGCAGGGGTCCAAGCCATCAGACAGAAAGACTTTCCACAAGTCTTTCCTATATAACTGCATTTTCAATCCTGATTTATGAGTTCCAAGCTTAGGTAAGACATCAAATGGGGTACTATCATATGGGGGCTTGATTTCCAGAGGCTTGGAATTTATGGAATCAGTTTCTGGTTTTTTTTAATACCCAAGAATTCAGCTCTCAGCTTATCTCACTTTTCTAATATTTTGCTATAAGCTGCAAGGAGGGCCCAAGTCAAATTCTCTGGGTTTACTATGAAAAGTTCTTCAGCTAAATGCCCAGGCTTGCCATTTTGAAATTCTGCCTTCCATATAACACCAGGAGTCAATCTTGCTAAGTTCCCTGCAACTTTAAAACAAAGATTGTTTTTCCTCCATTTTCCAATAATAGTTTCATCAATTACTAAGGCATCATAAAAAGTCTCTTTAGAGTCCATATTACTATCAACAGTCTCTTCAAAGCACTATAAGTCTTTTCTCCAAAGCATCTCACAATTCCTCCAAAAAATTCCCCTTACCCATTCATAAAAACCATTCAGCATTTTGGTAATTGCAAAAGCACTTCCCCACTCCCTCAGTACCAAATGCTGTATTAGTTAGCCAAAGGGGTACTGCTGCAAAATACCAGAAACTAGTTGGTTTTTATAAAGGGTATTTATTTGGGATAGAACCTTACAGTTACCAGCCCATAAAGTGTAATTTATCTCCCTCACCAGTCTATTGTCACATGTTGAGGCAAGATGTCTGTCAATGTCTGCAAGGTTTCAGGCTTCTTGGGTTCCTCTCTTCCTGGGGCTTCCCTCTTTCTTGGCTTAGCTGCTCTGGTATCTCCACAAAGCCAACTGTAGGCTATCAGGTGAACAGCTGGTCTCTCTTCCTGGGGCTTCTGATGTGTCTAATCCAGCCTTCTCTCTTATCTGTGTGCTTACTTCCTGGGCTCCAGTATTAAAACTCCAAACTTCCTTTCTCTTCAGTGTGGTTTCTCTGTGAGTTACCACCCACCAAGAGGATGGGAACTCAATGTCCTACTGAAGTATTCCAGTCAAAGCCTTATTCATTATTTAATCAATTAAAAGTGAATCCCCTGAATTCAATACAATCTAAGGGTATCACTAGCCCAAAGGAACAGATCAATTTACAAACATGATCAGTATTTTCTTTTTGGAATTTATCAATTATATCGAACTGCCACAGACTCCATAATGTGTATGTTGGTATGTTTGTGTCCCATAGGCTACTTAGACTATTTAAAATTTCTTCATTCTTTTTCTTTCTGTTCCCTGAGACTGGATAATTCCAATTATACTATCTTCAGGTTTGCTAATTGTTCTATACGTATCAGATGTTGAACCACCTTAGTAAATTTTCTCAGTTATTTTAGTTTTCAACTCCAGAATATCTGCATGGTTCTTTGCAAAAATGTCTCTGTTTATTGAAAATTTCCTTTTGTTCATCTATCATTTTCCTAATTTCTTTTAGTTCTTTCTCCATATTTTCCTTTAGTTCATTGAGCATATTTAGCACAATTGACATAATTGTAATTACATTGTAATTACATTGACTAGTAATTACTTTGCCTAGGCTTCTTGCTTTATTTTGTCCCTCGGTATGAGCCATGATTTGCTGTGGAAAACTGCACATTTGAAAATTACAGTGTGTTAATGCTAGTGACCAGATTCTGCTTGTCATTTGTGATTACTGAAGTCTCTTTTACTTTAGCTTGTATTCAGCTAATGTGTTGAGATATTTCCTTGAATGTCAGGAGCTCACTAAAATAAAAGCATAAACCTCCCCCAGTCTTTGCAGATTGGCTCTGTGCTAGGGCTTTCCACCAAGCTTAGTTCAGCTTGCCCTGAAACTATAGATCAGCCCAAAGTGAATGATTAGAGACTTATCAATATTTTCAGAGCATGCATCTTGCCCTGGTAATGTACATGGCTTTAAAAAGTCTCCATCATACAAGAATGTTCCTGGAAGTTCTAATTTCTCAAGGAACCTCTACACAGCATTACATTCTATGTCCCAGGTACTGTTTACTTGTCTCAACTGTAAACTTTCACCTCAGTCAGCTGCAGTTTAATTGTTCTCTTAGAGTTCCTATCAGCTCTCCATTTCAAGTAAGTTCCAATTCAAGAGATACAAAAGAATACCTTGCATCAGTTCCTTTAATAGCCACCTGATGAGTTGAACAGATATACATACACACAAAATTTTTGCATAATATTTGCTCTTCTCCTTATATAGCCAGAATTTAGGGACCCAGAAATGTGGGCCAGTGTCTCAGAGACTGCAGTCAATCTGGGGAGATTGTGGGATGGTGGCAAGTAAAAACACTACATAGCTTTCTTCCATTACTTAGGTTTTCTCTTTCTTGATTTAACATTTGCTTGATTTCTATAAACATTTTCACTGTTTCTAGAGTTCAGAGAATGCTGATTCTGGCAGTTTCTGATTGTTTATCAGTGTTTCTTTTGGGCGGAAAACAGGCATTTGGTGCTTCCTACTCTGCAATCTTATTGAAGCCCGGTTATTACTTTTAAATTATTATGTAGAACAATAGGTGACACAGCTATCATGGTACCAATTGACCTCCAATCAGCTTGCTTTTTGCATCCAAACTCAGTAGTTAATATTGTTGTTTCCTTGTAGGTTACAATGAACACAGTTGGTTGACTATACCAGATGCTGAGGCAGGATGGAGGCAGCATGGCAAAGCCTTCTATGTGTCACACTGAACCTGGAAAGGTGCCGGAGCCAGGCTCCCCAGAGGGAAGAACTTCTTGGGCAAGCTGTTCAGGAAATACATGGTCTGAATGGAGTCACTGATGCCACAGTGCCAGGCAGTCACAGGTCCAGTTCATCACACTCAGGATCCCCGGGATGAATGCCCATGAGCCACATCACCACCATCCAAGCCACCAGCCAAGTTGTCACTGGCCAAGTCACCTTTTAACATCTGGCTACTGGCTGGGACATGCAGGTCCCAATGCAACATTATGAGATGAAAGCCTCCTGCATTGATGGGGGACTGTACCAGACTCAATTTTGAAGTCTTATAAAATGTAGGAGAGTAAACGATATTTCACTTTTGAAAGGTTATTTAAAATATTTTTATTTATTCAATAAATACTTTTGCATGATTTCTTTGAACCAAGATATTTCTATCCCCTGCAGACACAGTAGGGAATCATGCAACCTGTCTATGGACAAAGAGGTAAAAATCTAGGGAGAAAATATCAAATTAAAAATAAAGGGAAATAACCAAATATGAAATTGAGTTATGGCTATTAAAAATGTGACAAATTAGAACATATTACTAAAAATGAGAATTGAAGAGAGGAGTAGTAGGTCAGAGGCCACATAGTACTCTCCAGGACAGGTTAATGCTCAGAAGATCCTAACTCTCAGAAAGAAAAAAATGGGAAAACATTCTCTTTAAACTGTATTTTCTTTTTTGTAGGTGGAAGATATAATTGAAAGTCCTACTAAATGTACTTCATAATTTTAGTTCCTTCTCACTCAGAATTAAAAGTTGCATTTGAGTGAAATTCAAGTTTTCCTTTTTATAATTCCCTAATTTTAATTTTGCTTTGTGTGAATATTGTTGGACATATTTACTAGAAAAAAGTGTGAGAAAATTAAGAAGTTGGGGGAAAAGGCAATTGTTTATTGCTTTTTTAGCATTTTATTTCCAGTCCCAGCAACACACATGGTATCTACTGTCTTCCTCCAGAATTTAAAAATATGAAAAAAAAAACACAAAAATTATAAAATATATGAAAGAAAATAGCTTTATTTTATTCAACTATATGGAAATTTTGTATTGGTAACTATCTGCACATTTTAAAAGGTAGGTGTTTCCCATGTTTCCTCACACATGAATATCAATCCCTTCTGCACTTTGAAATGATCTGAGGAGTGTAAAATTTTCTAATGACTGTGTCCTATCCCCAGACATTCTGATCTAACAGTTCCTAGTTTTGCCTTGAACATTCATGGTTTTAAAATGTGATACACATAGGCATCAAAGTTTGAGAACCCATTAGTTAATGCGCTGAGAACCAATATAGTACATTGCTATTTACAGTGCAGTGTCAAGGAACAGGAGCATCTGTAAATACTGGGAGCTTGTTAGCAACGAAAGAGTTTTTATGGACACTAAATTTAATATTCTAAACTAATTATGATCTAGTTTGAATTTATGCCAAATTAACTTCAATAACCTATGAAAACTCTTAGCCTTTATTTTACAGTTTCCCCTTTTTTGCAGTTTGACTCACTGATTTCATCTTTCTTCATTGTGTGCCCAATGCAAATTTTTATAATTATATTTATCCACTTGTATTTTGCACTCATGGAAAAAATAATTTCGAGTTTTGACACAAAACAATTATAATATTGATATTTACTAATATTGCTAGATTTTTGAGAGATCTCTATTCATAATTGTGAGTTATTATCTAGTACTTCCATTTCCAAATGAAAGACTCACTTCAGTATTTCTTTTAGGGAAGCTTTAGTCATAATAAACTACTTCAATTTTGTTCATTTTAGAATGCCTTAAATTTCCCCCTCATTTATAAAAGCAATTTTTGCAAAATACAGAATCCTTGTTTGATTTTTTTCTTTCATAACTTTAAATATGTGTCCCACTTCCTTTTCCCTTTTATTATCTCTAATGAGAAATCTGTGCTTAATCTTAGTGAACAGTTCTTGTACATGATGAGACACTTCTCACACTGCTTTGGAGATTCTGTTTGTATTTTTCTTTTGAAACTTTTAATTTAATGAATCTCTATATGGATATCTTGAGTTTGTCCTTTAGGAGTGTGTTCAATTTTTTTATGTGTATATATGTGTCTTTCTTAGAATTTAGGAAATTTTTGGTGATTATAGCTTCAAACATACTTTCTGCACTATTTTCACTCTTCTTCTGAACTAGTTTTGTTTAATGACTTTTCCACAACTAATTTTTTGAAA
>JAKSZT010054581.1:672055-684929 GCA_026826555.1 Tolypeutes matacus
TGTAGGGAACAAAAACAGCAATGCAATACAAAACAAAACAAAATTTTAAAAAAATCCTTTCTCCAGTCTTGAAAAATAACACTTTGCTTGGGCTATACTCTTCAATCCTTAGTCAGGCTTGGACTGAATCTAGAGATCATCTCCAAGTAAAAGCTAAGAGACTTCCCAAGTATTTTCAGAGAGCTTACACCTTGCCTGGGTTTGCTTCCTGGCTTCTTATATGGTCTAATATATTTAGGTATTCCAGAATGTTGTAATTTCCCAAAGAAACTCTCCCTAAATTTTCATCCCAGGTATCCAGTTCTTTATTGTATGACTCAATCATTTTCACCAGATAGCAGCAGTTTGATCTTTTCCTTATAGCAATTTTGAGCAGTGACTGCCACTTTCCAACCTGAGTGATTTCTGTGATAGGTGAAACAGAGATAATGAGAACTTGAATATAGATGCATGGTATTTTGTAAATAAGTTGTCCTCTACTACATCCATTCCCAAGATCTAAGGTACCATACTGGAAATGTGGGCCTTCCATTTTTTCAAATCTGCCACAGAGCATAGAGGGGATGGACAAGATTTAGCAAAAGAGCTATGTAGTTTTCTTACATTTCTATCTTGACTTTTTCTTGAGTCAATAACTCCTGGTTTCTGTAAACTTATTTTTATTGGAGAAGTCTTGGGTTTGCAAACAATCATGCATAACATGCATGATTCCCATACATTTCCCCACCACCAAGTCCTTGCATTGTTGTGACATATTTTTTTTAAACGTGGTGGAAGAACACCATCAAAATATTACTGCTAATTATAATCCATAGTTTATATTTGATGAATTTTCCCATAAGCCACCTTATTATTAACACCATATATTAATATTGAATATTTTTATAGTTCTTGGGAATACATTCTCATATTTGTACTGTTAACCATAGTCCATAACCCACAAAGCATTCACTGTGCTATCCCATCTCATGCCCTGTACAGTCCGTCCAAATTGTATACTCAATGGTTTTCAGTTTCATCACAGAGTTGTGTTTTCTTCACCTCAATCCATTTTTTAGCTTTTTCATTACTCCAAAAGCAAAAGTCCCAAAGCATCTTATTCCCCCCCCCCAATTATTGGTCCTTAGAATTGATATAGTAACTTCTTTGTCATTGCTGCAAAAATATTACCATAATCCTACTGTCCATAAGTTACATAACATGTGTTTTTCCCATTATTGCCGTTTTCTTAACACCTTATAATAGAGTAACATTCTTGTATTTGTACTATAAACCACAATCCCCATCTATCACAAAAATCACTATGTTATACACTCTCTGGATTATCCTCTAGCCTCTTTTAAATGGACCTTTATGTCTCTAGAGTACATCTTTCCTCCACAATTACATTCATAAATCAGCAGTTTTAGTTATACTCACTAACTATATCCATTTCCATTTATCATCAACATTATTAAATATTCTGCATACATTCAGCATCAACTTTCCCTTCTCAGCCCACATTCAGTCTCCTACTAATCTATACTACATAGTTTAATGTTATGAACTTATTCATAGTGTTTAATTCATATAACTGAGATCATAAAATATGTGCCCTATTGTGTCTGGCTTATTTCAATCAATATAATTTCCTTCTGGTTCATCTATGCTGTCTTATGCATCCCAACTATATTTCTTCATAAAGCTGAAAAGCATTATATCAAATGCATATAATACATTTGGTTTATCCATTCAATAGTTGAAGGACACTTGGAATGTTTCCATCTTTTAGCAATTGTGAGTAATGTCTCAATTAACATTGGTTTGTAAATGTTTATTCATCTTGTTGTTTCCAGTTTTCTGAATATATTCCTAGGAGCAGGAATGCCTGATTATATGGCAATTCTATATTTAGCTTCCTGAGATATCCACCAAATGGTCTTCCACAGAGGTGGTACCATTTTATTTTCCCACCAACAGTGAAGGACTGTTCCTATTTCTCCACATTCTTTACAGCTATTGTAGTTTACTGTTTTTTGTTTTTGTTTTTTAATTATGGCCATTCTATAATGCATGAACTATCTCAATGTAGTTTTGATCTGCATTTCCCTGACAGCTAGTGATGTTAAGCAACTTTTCATGTGCTTTTTGTTCATTTCATTTCCTTCTTTGGAAAATGTTTATAGAAATCAAACCCTAATCACATATATGGTTTCCAAATATTTTCTTCCATTGAGTAGGTTGCATTTTCACCTTCTTGGCAAAGTCTTTTGCAGCACAAAGTTTTTAATTTTGAGGAAGTCCCATTTTTCTATTTTTTTTTCTTTCATTATTCATGCCTTGGGTGAAAGATTTACTAAACCATCAACTAGCACAGGATTTTGAAGATGTTCCCTTATATTGTATTCTAGGAGATTTATGGTTCCAGGTTTTATATTTAGGACCTTTATGCATTTTGAATGAATTTTTGTATTAGGTGTGAAAAATTGGTTATTATTCTTTCTTTCAGGTATGAATACACAGTTCTCCCAGCACTGTTTGTTTTAAAAAAAAAATAACTATCCTGACCCAGCTGGGTGGGTTTGTCAGCCTTGTCTAATATCATTTGACCATAGATATGAGAGCCTATTTCTGAACACTCCATTCAACTCACTTTGCCAATAAATCTATCTTTATGCCAGTGCCATGGTGTTTTTACCATTGTAGCTAAGTAATATGCTTTAGAGTCAGGATGTGAGCATCTGCCAACATCATTCACTTTTTAAAAATATATTTTTAGCTATTCTGGACCCTTAAACAACCAAATAATTTTCATGATTGGCCTTTCTATTTCTGAAAAACATATTGTTGTAATTTTTATTGGGAATGCATTGAATCTGTAAGCTGGTTTTGGTAGATATCATCTTACACCCAGTAGACTGTCAGCTTTTAAAAACAGAGGTCTACAAGTACTGGAGAGGATGTGGAAGAAAGGGAACCCTCATCCACTGTTGGTGGGAATGTAGAATGGTGCAGCCATTGTGGAGGACTATTTGGCGGTTCCTCAGAAAACTATAGAACTGCCATACAACCCAGCAATTCCATTGCTGGATATATATTCAGAATAACTGAAAGCAAGGACACAAACAGATATATGCACACCAATGTTCATAGTGGCATTATTCACTACTGTTAAAAGTTGAAATCAATCCAAATGCTTTCAACAGATGAATGGATAAACAAATTGTGGTATATACATACAATGGAATATTACTCAGTTGTAAGAAGAAATACAATATTAACACACAGGATAATATGGATGAATCTTGAGTACCTTATGTTGAGTGAAGTCAGCCAGGCCCTGAAGGACAAATATTATTGGACCTCACTGATATGAATTAAGCAAATTGGGAAGGCTTACAGAGCTAGAGTCTAGAAGATAGGTTTACAGGAAATAGGAAAGGAGAAGATTGTGAGTCAATGCCCATATGGGCAAAATCTATGATAAGGTGTAAGTGCTTTGTTATGCATGACCATGGTGCAATGATACTATTGGGTTTGGCAGTGAAAGTTTGACAAGGTGGTATAGGGAGGAGGTTGGGTTGGGTTGTCCATGGAACTGGCAGTACGATTGGGGAGTAAGCAGGTGAACACTGGGGATTGGTGAGTAGGTGGTTGAAACTACAATGTTGAGAATGCTCTTTTAGCAATATGTTAAGTGATGGCTGTTGGTTTAGGGTGTTGGATTAGGGGGGTATTCAGGACAGGGCACACCTGGGGCAGGTTTCTAGGGAGTGTGTGAATGTTCATCAGTGAGTGGAGACTCATATAATGAGCAGAAAGCTGGTGGGCTTCCATCCTAGTGAGGCCTGCTGTGTTCTCAAATGGAGGGATAGAAGTCTCTTGATAGCATGAGTGGTGCCTAGTGGGGGAGGACAGAACACTGTGTCATGCCCTCAGTTTTGTTACAAGTAACTATGGATCTTGTACTTCAAGGAGTGAAGCATGGTGGTTGTCATGAGTCCTGAGGGGAGGTAGAGGGAGGAGTGGAATAGATAGAAGAGGGGACATTTTGGGAGTGATGGAACTATTCTATATGATCTTGCTCTGATGGATACAGGCCATGGTAAACTACACCAAAATTTATAAAAGTGTATTTATAAAAGTGAAAAATATAAACCATAATATAAACCATTGACCATGGTTAGTAGCTATGTTTCAGTATTTGTACATCAGTTATTAATTGTATTTGGCTGTTTTGTTGGCTTCATTTTTGAAGAAGTTTTGGGTCGCAGAAGGGTTACAACTGTGGTTGGGGGGGGTTCATTGTTGTGGAGTGTCAATGATGTTGGATACATGGGAAGAAGCCCTGGGCATACATATAAGAGATATAAATGTGTTGAAATTTTCATTGGGCATTGTCACAGTAGGTGGGGATTCACACAATAACCAAAGGAATATTGAATTGACACCAGAAGGATATTTTGTCTTCCAATACATGAACATAGAATGCCCTTCCATTTAGTTAGGTCTTCTTCAGGTTCTTTTAGAAATGTTTTGTATTTATCTGAATACAAGTCCTTTATGTCCTTGGTTAAGTTTCTTCCTAAATATTTGATTCTTTTAATCACTAATGTAAATGGAATTTTTCATTGACTTCCTTCTCAGTTTGCTCATTAGTAGTGTATAGAAATGCTGCTGATTTTCACATTTTAATCTAGTATCCTGCCACTTTTCTGAACTTGTCTATCAGATCTTCTAGCTTTATGTGGATTTCCTATGTATGGGGTCATGTCATCAGCAAATAGCAAAATTTTGCTTCTTCCTTTCTTTTTGGATGACTTTCATTTATTTTTTTTTTTTTTGCCTCATTGTTCTAGCTAGAATTTCTAGCCAATATTGAATAACAGTGGTGATGGGGGGCATGCTTGCCTTGTCACAATCTCATTGGGAAATCTATCAGTCTTTCACTGTTGAGTACAATGTTAGCTCTGGGTTTTTCATATATTCACTTTATCATGTTGAGAAATTTTCCTTTGAGTCCTATCTTTCAGAGGGCTTTTATCAAGAAAGACTGCTGTATTTTGTCAAATGCCATTTCTGCCTTAATTAACATGATCATGTGGTTTTCTTCTTCAATTTATTGATGTGTTGTATTACAATGATTAGTTTTCTTGTGTTGAAACACTCTTGCATATCTGTGATAAACCCCCTTCATACATTCTTTTAATGGCCTTTGTGTTCAGTTACCAATTATTTTGTTGAGGAATTTTGCATTAGTTTTCATTAGAAAAATTGGTTTGCAATTTTCTCTTTTTGTACTATCTATTTCAGGCTTTCAGATTAGGGTGATTTTGGGTTCTTTGAATGAGTTTGTTAGTACTCCTTCCATATTTTTGGAAAAGTTTGAGCAAGGTTTGTATGGCATCTTCTTTGAATGATTGGTAGATTTCACCTATGAAGGTATCTCATCCTGGACTTTCATTTTAGGGAGGTTTTTGATACCTGTTTCAATCTCTTCATTTGATATCAGTTTGTTGAGATCTATTCCTTCTACTGTCAGAGTAGCTTGTTCATGAATTTCTGAGAATTTGTCCACTGCATCTATGCTTGTCAGCATAAAGTTATTGATAATATCTCCTA
Source organism: Tolypeutes matacus (assembly GCA_026826555.1). Classification (NCBI taxonomy): domain Eukaryota; kingdom Metazoa; phylum Chordata; class Mammalia; order Cingulata; family Chlamyphoridae; genus Tolypeutes; species Tolypeutes matacus. Next base: position 677,657 of record JAKSZT010054581.1, read on the forward strand.
TGATCTCTTTTGTTCTGCGTGGTCATTGGTAATATTTCCCTTCTCATTTCTGATTTTATCTTCATTTACTCTCATTCTTTCTTAGTTAGCCTCGCTAAGAGTTTGTCAATTTTGTTGATCTTCTTGAAGAACCATCTTTCATTTTTAAAGTTTTTCTATATTGTCTTTTGTTCTCAATTTCATCTATTTCTTCTCTAATCTTTGTTATTTCTTTCCTTTTGCTTGGATTGGTTTTCATTTTCTCATTCATCCTTGTATGTAGTTTGGTCTTTAATATTTTTGCTCTTTGTCCTTGTAAGCATTTAGGACTGTAAATTTCCCTCTCAGCAGTGCCTTCACTATATCCCATAGATTTTGATATGTTGTGTTTTCATTTTCATTCATTCAGAAGATAGGTTTATAGGATTTACTGATTTCTCTTTAAATTCCTTCTTTGGTCCACTTTTTATTTAACATGATGTTTAGTCACCATATATTTGTGAATTTTTTCTTATGTGCCTGTTATTGATTTCCAACTTCACTCCATGATGATCAGAAAATTTCAGACTTTTAAAATTTATTGAAATCTGTCTCATGACCCAAACTATGGTCTATCCTGCAGAAAAATTCATGGGCACTTGAGAAGAATGTATACCCTGCGGTTTTGGGTTTGCATATTCAATAAATGTCCATTAGGTCCAGTTCATTTATCATATTACTCAAGCTCTCTTACCTTATTGATCTTCTGTCCATATGCCCTATCCAGTGTTGAGAGTGGTGTATTGAAGTCTCTGACAATTATTGTAGATACTTCTATTTAATCCCTTCAGTACTGCCAGTATGTTCCTCATTTATTTGGGGGCACCCAGGTTATGTGCATAAATATTATTGTTGTTTATTCTTGTCGTAGTGTCCTTTGTAGTAGTATATAATGACCTTCTTCATCTCTTGAACACTTTTGCATTTTAATACTATTTGTCTGAAATTAGTGTCACAGCTCCTGATGTTTTTGTTACTATTTGCCTTGAATATCTTTTTCCAATCTTTCACTTTCAGCCTGTCTGTGTCCTTGTATCTAAGATGAGTCTTTAGTAGACAGTAAATAGATAGCTCATATTTTTTTAATCAATTCTTACAGTCTAAATCTTTTGATTGAGAAGTTCATTCCAATAACATTCAACATTATTACTGTAAAAACATTACTTACTTTGTCCATTTTGTCCTTTTGCTTTCTGTTGTTATATCTTACATATATGTCTTTTTATCTCTTTAGTTGCCCTTACTTAAGTCTTCATTTCTACACTCTTCTCCAGGGCTCTCTCCCTTATCTTTTCCCATCAAGCTGCAGAACTCTTTATAGTATCTCTTGCACATCTGATATCTTGTTTACAAAATCTCTTAGTTTTTGTTTGTCTTTGAAAACTTTAAACTCCCCCTCATGACTGAAAGATACTTTTTCCACATGAAATATTTTTTGGCTGACAGATTTTCTTTATCAGTACTTTTACTATATCATACACCTGACTTCTTAACTCTGTGGTTTCTGATGAAAGATTGACACAGTATTATTGGGTTCCCTTGTGTGTGACACATTGGTTTTCTCTTGATGCCTTCAGAATCCTCTGTTTATTGCTATCATTTGATGTTCTGAATAGTAGGTGTCTCAGCATAGGTCTATTCAGATTTATTTTGTTTGAATAACATTGTCTTTCTTAGGCATTTGTAATGTATGTGTTTCATAAAGTTTGGGGAATATTCAGTCAGTATTTCCTCAGATATTCTTTCTGCTCCCTTTCCATATGCATCTTCTTCTGGGACACATATAACACATATGTTTGTCCACTTTGCACTGTCATTCAAGTCCCTGAGATACTGTTCAATTTTTTCCATTTTTTTCTCTTTCTGTCCTTCTATCCTAAAATTTAAATGCTCTGTCTTCTAATTAACTTATTCTGTCCTCAGCCAATTCTCAGCCAATTCTCAGTCTTGTCCTTCCCTAGGTAACTGGTTTTTGATGTTGTGTCTTTGTTCTTCCCTTTCCTCTGGCTCTTCAATATTTATTCTTTGTCTTTGTTACCTTTGGTTTGAATATGATATGCCAGGTGAAATTTTTTATATTTATCTTGCCTGGGGTTCTCTCAGCATCTTGGATCTATCAATGGTGTCTGGCATTAATTTTGTACAATACTCAGGCATTACTACATCATATTTCCTCTGTTTATCTCTTTCTTCTCCTTCAGTTACATCCACTACACTTATGTCACACCTTTTGTAATTATCCCACAGTTTTGGATATTGTTTACCACTGTTTTCATTCTTTTTTCTCTCTACCTTTAGGTTGGGAAATTTCTACTAGTATGTTTACAGCACACTGGCTGTCTTCACTGGGTCAGGTCTACAGATGATCCCATTAAAGGCATTCTCCATAGGGCTCTTGGTTTCCATCCCTTATACTTGCTGAACTCTGCCCCAATTCCAGCACTGGTTTCAAAGCTCCGCCTCCTACTACCTACGACCATAGGCATTAACAGACAGGCTGCCTCCTCCCTGTTTCCATCATGGGTATGTAGGTCAGAAATAAGCAAAGGGTAGTCATCTGAGTCTAATGAAATGCATTATCTTATTTTATTTTTACAGAAATTGTGTTAATTAATAACTTAAAACCAACATTTTAAAAAGATAGTCTTATATTACAATCATTTTATTTTATATTTTAAATATCACTGGATTTTCAAATAGTTTCAGATTTTTCAACATGAATGACCATTTTAAACTATCTCACTCTCTTTCAGGTTGTCCCAAGAATTAAGAACATGACTATGATCACATGAGTTTCTAGGATGAGAAGAAGAAAGTAGACCCACAGAATTGTTACAACATAAAAAGTTCTGTAAGTTCAAAAGGTGTAATAGTCAGCTCTAAAAAAAGGAATAAAAGAAACCCTAACCAACTAAGGATGTATACATTTGAGGGAGACTCACAATTAATTCATATTGCTTCATTTGTTGTTCATGCACCTCCAAAGTACTTTAATAGTCTTGCTCATTTGTCCTCTGTTGAAAAAGAAAGGGGGAAAAAAGTTTGTGTTTACCTTCTATGTCTTAATGATAACTGGAGATTTCATTAGTAAACACATTAAGTATGAGTTTTTTCTAAACTAGAGAAAGTTGGACTTGTTCAAAGCCTGAGCAAAAGTCAGTTTTCTGAGTAAGTCTAGCAGGGCCACCTTTCCTAAGATGGTCAGATGCTATGGGAAAAGCTTGAGCTCAATGGCTAAAATTAAACATACATGGAGGAGCGGCAAGATGGCGTTGGTGTAGGAGGGTGCACACTGCAAGCTCCCACAGTGAGGCGGATTGTGGACGGGGTCCTGCCCGGGGGTCTGTGCTGTGCACACGTGGAGTGAGAAGCTTGGGACATCTATCTGCGCGGATCGGTGGCGTGGACCGAACGGTGGAGATTCGTGAGTTTTGAGGCTGCCGGTGGAGGTTGGCAGAGGCAGCTGGGCCCGCGGTTAGGGAAAAAAAAATAAAACGGCCATTTGGAGCCAGCTCTGGGGAGCTGGCTGCCTGGCGCCCCTTCGACCTTGTGTGAACAGAGCAAACGAGCTAGTCAGCACCCGGGGAACCGGAGGGGGGATTTTGGTCGGGGAATGGAGCTGATTTCCCTAGCCACCCAGGGATAAGACCCAGCCGCTGCGGAGCCAGGAGGAAGGGACACTTCCCAAAGAAGGGAGGGTTCGGTTGGAAGACAGGGAAGGGTATTATATATTTTTAGACATCGATCTGGCTGCCTGCACCGCCCCCGTGGCTTTGGGGAGCAGATAAGCCTTACTGAAGCAGCACCAGGCTGAGAGCAGACGCGAATCTGCACTCAAACTGATTTACTGAGCAGCCCAGTGACGCTGGAGCACGGCATCAGAAGGGGCGGAATCCGCCATCTTTAGCACTCCTCACTGACTAACATCAGAGTTTCAGCTAACCTGGGGAGTCCGGAAAGTGGGATTGCTTGATTAATTTCCACGGGCCCACCTAGGGTCCCTTCCTTAAGGGGGTTGGTCTAGAAGAGGAATTATTTTGGGTCCTGCATTTGGCTAAAAAAAAAAAAAAAAAAAAAAGTGAGGTCACCTCAACAAATGAAAAATAAATTATTTTTAATTTAGTTTAATAGCTAAAAGCTGCTTCAGGACATGCATATAGAACCCTGTGGGGAAATTCATTGATAAACACAAGTAGGCAGGAAGGATCCACGTGGACCCTAGGGGAATCATTGACCCCCCTTAGCTCTGTTTGACTGCTTGCCTGTGTGGATCTTTGGTTTCTTTCTGTTACTTTCTGGTCTATTGCCATGATTCCCATTTTCCTCCCCCCTTCCTTTTTTCTTCTATTTTTTTTTTTAAATAGGTGCTGCCAGCTGGTCGCTTCTTTGCTGGGCTTCTTATTCAGTAATTTCCCACTCGCTGTATATATTGATTCTGTATTACAAACTATCGCTTATCCTTCCTGCATGTTTCTGCCTTCTGTTTTCTGTTGTGGCTCTTAGAGACAACACTTTTTCATAGGCCCACAACTTAAGGGTGTCAATTTCTATCCCATCTATTGTGTTTTCTTCTTCTTCTTTTTTCTTTTTTTTTTAAAATTAGTATTAACTTTTTCCTTTCAGACCTTCTCTACTATTTCTCTCCCTCCTCATAATTCTAGCCTTCTAAATCACTATATATATATTCCCCCATTTGTTTTCCCAGTCAATTGTAGGAACGCCATATTTTTTCCTAGTACTCTACACTGCCTACACAAGTTAAATATTCATCTCATTAAGTCTCATTTTGCCCCTCTTCTAACTTTTATCAATATTTCTATTATCCTTCTGCCTTCTTTACATCTTTTGATTCCTCTGGCCCTAACCTTTTGCCTTCAAAGGAACATAGAAAGAAGCAAGGAAATAAAATAAGAAGCAAAACTGCCAAAGAGAAAACTTAATTCACACGCAGAACCAACAGCTAAATAAAATTCTAGAGCATAGAGAAAAGCTAATCAACTGAACAAACCCATCAAGATAATATGATGACCAGAGGGCAACAGAAAAATACAAATGACTCTGAGAAACTGGAAAACATGGACCAGTCCAGTGCACAAAATAAAAACCAGGAAGCAATGCAGTACATCGAAAAACTAATCAAAGCTATCCAAAAAAATATCATGGACCAACTTAAAGAACTGAAGGAAGAGATTAAGGATATAAAGAAGACACTTGGAGAACATACTGAAGAAATAGCTAACACACCTAAAAAGGTAATGGATATGATGGATGATGGCGAACAAAGACACAAGTCAAGAAATGAAAAAGACGCTGGACTCACATGGCAGCAGAATTGAACAGGCAGAGGAAAGAATTAGTGATATGGAAGACAATACAGTTGAAATCAAAGAGATTGTAGAAAAGATAGACAAAAAGATAGAAAAAATCCAGTATGGTCTCAGGGAATTAACCGATAATGCAAGATGCACAAACATACGCATTATGGGCATCCCAGAAGGAGAAGAGAAGGGAAAGGGAACAGAAGGAGTGTTGAAGGAAGTTATGGCTGAAAACTTCCCAACTCTATTGAGAGAGATGGATGTGCAGATCCAGGAAGCACAGCACACCCCAAATAGTATAAATCCCAACAGGCCAACTCCAAGACATATACTTGTCAAACTATCCAATGCTCAAGACAAAGAGAAAATACTCAAGGCAGCAAGAGAAAAGAGAACCATCACATACAAGGGAAGCACAATAAGATTAAGTGCTGATTTCTCAGCTGAAACCATGGAGGCAAGAAGACAGTGGTATGACATAATCAAAACACTAAAAGAAAAAAACTTCCAGCCACGAATTCTCTATCCAGCAAAATTGGCATTCAAAAATGATGGAGAGTTCATAATATTCACAGATAAACAGCAATTAAGAGAGTATGTCAAGAAGAAACCAGCACTTCAAGAAATACTAAAAGAATCTCTACAAGTTGAAAGGAAAAAACAAAGGAGAGAGAGTTGGAGGAGAGTTTAAAAACAACTGAAAACTCAAAAAGAGAAACAAAACAATATATGACATACATTAACCCAAAGAAAAAATGACTGAAGTAAGAAATTCGTTACGAGTAATAACACTGAATGTTAATGGATTAAATTCACCAATCAAAGACACAGATTGGCAGAATGGATAAGAAAATATGATCCATCTCTATGCTGTCTACAAGAAACCCACCTTCGGCCCAGGGATTCAAGGGGCCTGAAAGTGAATGGCTGGAAAACCATTTTACAAGCTAACAATAGCCAAAAAAGGGCAGGAGTAGCTATTCTAATATCAGACAAAATAGACTTTAAGTGCAAAACTATTGTAAGAGACAAAGATGGACACTACATATTAGTAAAAGGAGTAATATCTCAAGAAGTGAGAACAATCATCAACATTTACGCACCTAATCGAGGGGCCTCAAAATACGTGTGGCAAACTCTATAAAAACTAAGAGGAGAAATAAATTCCTCTACAATTATAGCAGGGGACTTCAACACACCACTATCATCATTAGACAGAACATCTAGACAGAGAATCAATAAAGAAACGAAGGCACTCAACAATACATTAGAAGATTTGGACTTAATAGACATATACAGAACACTACACCCAAATACAGCGGGATTTACATTCTTCTCCAGTGCACATGGAACATACTCCAAAATAGACCACATGCTAGGCCACAAAACAACACTCAATGAATTTAAAAAGATTGAGATTATACAAAGTAATTTCTCTGACCACAACAGAATGAAGTTGGAAGTCAATAAGGGCCAGAGAAACAGGTTAGGCACAAGGATATGGAAGTTAAACAACACACTCTCAGACAAACAGTGGGTCAAAGAAGAAATTTCAAAAGAAATCAGTAACTACCTTGAAACTAATGAAAACAACAACACAACATATCAAAACCTATGGGATGCAGCGAAAGCAGTCCTGAGAGGGAAGTTCATAGCCATAAATTCATAAATTAAAAAAGAAGAAAGAGCTAAAATTGAAGACCTAACTGCACACTTGGAGGAATTGGAAAAGCAACAACAAACTAAACCTAAAGGAAGTAGAAAACAGGAAATAACCAAGATTAGAGCAGAACTAAATGAAATAGAGAATAAGAAAGCACTGGAAACAATAAACAAAACCAAAAGCTGGTTCTTCGAGAATATCAACAAAATTGACAAACCCTTAGCCAGACTAACAAAGAAAAAGAGAGAACAGATGCAAATACATAAAATAAGGA
>JAKSZT010054581.1:685329-793087 GCA_026826555.1 Tolypeutes matacus
AAGATTAGAGCAGAACTAAATGAAATAGAGAATAAGAAAGCACTGGAAACAATAAACAAAACCAAAAGCTGGTTCTTCGAGAATATCAACAAAATTGACAAACCCTTAGCCAGACTAACAAAGAAAAAGAGAGAACAGATGCAAATACATAAAATAAGGAATGAGTAAGGTGATATCACTACTGACCCCACAGAAATAAAGAGCATCATAAGAGGATACTTTGAAAAATTATATGCCAACAAGAATGACAATTTAGAGGAAATGGACAAGTTTCTAGAAACCCACAAACAGCCGACATTGAGGAAAGAAGAAATAGATGAACTCAACAGCCCAATTACAAGTAAAGAGATAGACTCAGTCATTAAAAACCTCCCAACTAAGAAGTATCCAGGACCAGATGGCTTCACAGCTGAATTCTACCAAACATTCTGGAAAGAGCTAACACCAATTCTACTTAAGCTCTTCCAAAAAATAAAAGTAGAAGGAATATTACCTAACTCATTCTATGATGCCAACATTACCCTAATACCAAAACCAAATAAAGATACCACAAGAAAGGAAAATTACAGACCAATTTCTCTAATAAACCTAGATGTTAAAATCCTTAACAAAATACTTGCTAATCGCATTCAACAACATATCAAAAGGATTATACACCATGATCAAGTGGGTTTCATCCCAGGTATGCAAGGATGGTTCAATACAAGAAAATCAATCAATGTAATACACCACATAAACAAAGTGAAAGAAAAAAATCACATTATCATCTCTATAGATGCAGAAAAAGCATTCGACAAAATACAGCACTCTTTCCTCATAAAAACACTACAAAAGATAGGAATAGATGGAAACTTTCTGAAAATGATAAAGGGTATATATGAAAAACCCAAAGCTAACATCATTTTCAATGGTGATATCCTAAAAGCCTTCCCTCTGAGATCAGGAAAAAGACAAGGATGCCCACTTTCACCACTCCTATTTAACATTGTCTTAGAAGTACTTGCACGAGCACTGAGACAATAAAAGGACATAAAAGGCATCCAGATTGGAAAAGAAGAAGTAAAAATTTCATTATTTGCAGATGACATGATCCTATACATAGAAAGCCCTGAGAAATCGACAACAAGGCTTCTAGAACTTATAAAGGAGTTCAGTAATGTTGCAGGGTATAAGATCAATGCTCAAAAATCAGTAGCATTTCTGTACAGCAATAACCAGCAAACTGAGGAGGAAATCAGGAAAAAAATACCATTTACAGTAGTAAACAAAAGAATCAAATACCTAGGAATAAATTTAACTAAAGAGGTAAAGGAATTATATACAGAAAACTACACAACACTGTTAAAGGAAATCAAAGAAGACTTAAATAAATGGAAAAATATTCCCTGTTCATGGATGGGAAGACTAAACATCATCAAGATGTCTATCCTACCCAACCTAATGTACAGATTTAATGGAATCCCAATAAAAGTCAACACTATATTTTTTAAGGAATTAGAAAAACTAACCACAAAATATATTTGGAGATGCAAGAGGCCCCGAATTGCCAAAGATATATTGAAAAAGAAAAATGAAGTTGGTGGTATCACATTACCTGACTTTAACACATACTATAAAGCTACAGTGATCAAAACTGCATGGTATTGGCACAAGGATAGACCTACTGACCAATGGAACCGGATTGGGAGTTCTGATATAGATCCTCGCATATACAGTCATCTGATATTTGACAAGGCCACGAAACCCACTCAGTTGGGAGAGAGTGGCCTCTTTAACAAGTGGTGCTTGGAGAACTGGATATCCATATCCAAAAGAATGAGAGAAGAATACCAACTCACACCTTATACAAAAATCAACTCAAGATGGATCAAAGATCTAAATATAAGAGCCAAAACCATAAAAACCTTGGAAGATAATGTAGGGAAGCATTTACAGGACCTTGTAATAGGAAATGGTTTCATGAACTTCACAGCCAAAGCACGAGCAGCAAGAGAAATAATTGATAAATGGGATCTCCTCAAAATTAAAAACTTCTGGACCTCTAAGGATGTTATTAAGAAAATAAAAAGGCTACCTACCCAATGGGAAAAAATATTCGCCAACCATATATCTGATAGGAGCCTAATATCCTGTATATATAAAGAAATCCTTCACCTCGAAAATAAAAGGACAAACAACCCATATAAAAAATCGGCAAGTGACCTGAAAAGACACTTCTCCAAGGAAGAAATACAAATGGCTAAAAAGCACATGAAAATATGCTCAACATCACTTGCTGTCAGGGAAATGCAAATCAAAACTACAATGAGATACCATCTTACACCCATCAGAATGGCAGCTATTAAAAAAACAGGAGACACTAAATGTTGGAGAGGATGTGGAGGAATAGGAACCCTCATCCACTGCTGGTGGGACTGATGTATGGTCCAGCCACTGTGGAGGACAGTTTGGCGGTTCCTCAGAAAACTAGGAATAGATCTTCCGTATGATCCAGCAATTACACTGCTGGGTATATACCCAGAAGAACTGAAAACAAAAATACAAACAGATATATGCACACCAATGTTCATAGCGGCATTGTTCACCATTGCCAAAAGTTGGAATCAACCCCGGTGCCCATCAACAGATGAATGGATAAGCAAAATGTGGTACATACATACAATGGAATATTACTCAGCTGTAAGAAGGAACAAAGTGCTAACACATGGAATAACGTGGATGAATCTTGAAGACCTTATGTTGAGTGAAGCAAGCCAGGCACTGAAGGATGAACAGTATATGACCTCACTGATCTGAACTGAGTAAAGTGAGCAGTCTCTGAGAACCATTGTCTGAAAGATAGGTTAACAAAGGAGAGTAAGAGAAGAGCAGGCTTTGAGCCATCTCCCATATGGACATAATCTATGGTAAAGGGATAGAGTGTGGTTGCATGTTGGGGGATGGGGCAGATGAGTGGTGGTGTTCCTGGGTTTGGTGGTACAGCACTTGTGGGTGGGTGGATTAGGAAGTGCTGGTTCAAATCCCCAGGGCATGTAACTGTGAATCTTGACATTCCATGGGTTGGGAGAGGCGGGTATCACGGGCCCTGGGGGGCTGGGGAGAAGGGAAAAGTCAAGATCTAATGGGTTGTTTGGTGGTCATGGGGAAGGTTTTTCATTACCTTACAGTAATGGACACAGGACATGGTAAATATCATCAAAATTATTAAACTGTATCATCTAAATTGTAAACTATACTGTAAATCACTGACAATGTTTAGTTGCTATATTTTGCTACCTGCATAGCAATTATAACAATGCTAACAACCAAAAAAAAGGGGGGGGAGTTAATATGGGGTGGGGAAGGGGGGGTGGTTTGGTATCTGGGAGTATCCGGCACTCCGTGTGTGACTTTGCTGTGACCTAAAACTTCTTTGAAAATTAAATGAAAAATTGGGAGACAATGGGGTTTGAGAGGAGGAAGGTGTCAGGTCACACCAGACATCCGATAACACAGTGATAAAGCGAAGGAAAAAAGGGAAAAAAGAAAAGAGAAAGGAAATAAAAATGAATATATATATATATATTTTAAAGGCATTTCCTTTGCTTTTTTCCCATTTTTTGAATGTTCCAATCCACTAATTATATTTTATTTTGTTTTGTTCTTTGTTTGATTATTTGTCTTTTTTTTCCTTCTCTCTTTTTTTTTTTTCCCCGAGTTTCCTTATGTTTGTCTCTTGCATGTAAGCTTATCACACTTGTTTCTTTTTCCTAGTAAGTGTATTTGATTATTTTATGGACTAAATGTTCATGGAGCATTTGGATCACAGAAGGGTTACAATGGGTACTGCGGGGGATTATTGGGGGGGGTGTCTGGGGGGGTTTCGTGGAGATTGGTTCATCCGAAAATACATGAAAGATATACAAAATTATTCAAAGGATCAGGGGATGGGGCATGGTCACGATGGGTGGATAATCACACAATAAATGAGGGAATCTGAATTCCTAGCCTGGAGAGCTCTGCCACAATCTCCAAGGGAGCAGCAATAGTCCTCTGAGTGTAGGGACAGTGCCTGTCAAAATAGGATGACCCACTGATTTTTTTTTTTTTTATTATTGATGACTACCCTTGTGAGTCTTTGCTCTTGTAAATGAGACTTAGCCTGCAGTTGCGGGGTGCCTAAGGGTTGCCACCTGAGAGCCTCCTTGTTGCTCAAATGTGGCCTCTCTCTAAGCCAAACTCAGCATATGATTGCATTACCTTCCCCACAACGTGGGACATGACTCCTGGGGATGAGCCTCCCTGGCAACGAGGGATTAATACCAAGTGCCAACTGGCAGCTTTGTGCAGTGGCAGTATCGTAGCCAATGAGGTTTATCCAAGGCACGATTATTGCTAATTGAAAACTTTTCCCAAGTGCCAACTGGCAACACAACTGGAAAAAGTTCTTGAATAAAAGGGGGAAATGGTAAAGACAAATGAGTTCAAGTGGCTAAGAGACTTCAAAGAGAGTTGGGAGGTCATCCCAGAGGTAACTCTTACGCACACCTCAGTAGGAGCTCATAGAACATCTAAGTGCCTATCACCCCACTCAGTGGGGTTCCTGAGAGCTCCGGAGACACCCTGGTCCTATATAAGGGGGGATAGCCCCAGAGACTGATGCCTTATCAGTGGGTTCTATTTTGGAATCTGTGCTCCTGAGAGTGACAGAATTAGACTCAAATAAGTCCTCCCTGCACATGGTTCACCAGTCCCTTCTATTCAAACCTACATGTGATGCTGGAGTTTTTTAGGTATACTTCTAGAGACTGGAGCCTCCCGCCTACCTATGTGCCAGGTGTGCATGAAATCTAGGTGGAGCTGCAACTCCTATCCTACAGCTCAATGGACTCATCCTAGTCACCTGGCGGGGAGACAACGATGGGCAATGGCCATCCCAGGGAATGGAGAGGGCCTGCATCTGCAGGCAGGATCATCCCACCCACCATATCCATGGGATATAAGCCCTCTCTCACTTGAAGTTGTAGTGGACATCACCATCCCAGTCGCCTCTGGATTGGGGGAAGAACTATGGACTAGAGTGGACTTGATGGTATTCTCTTGTTCACATATGGTGATTCTAGCAATGCAAGGAATTATAACAATGAGGTGGAGCCAGTGGCCGCTTGACACTTTTGGGGTAGGGAGGGGATGAGCAGTTGAAATACAGGGGCTTCTTTGGGAGTTGGAGGTTGTCCTGAGTACTGTTGTGGCAATGGATGTAGGCCATTTTAAATCAGCACACACCACTCAGAACTGAGTTGGAGAGAGTGTGGTCTACAGTGTGAACTGTGGTCTATGGTTGGTGGCAAGGCTCCAGGATGTGTAAGTTCATTGAGGGTGGTGGGCCACACTGTGGGAGATGTTTGTGTGGGATGTGGTGGGAGGTGTGGGAGGTGGGCAACATGGGAATCCCAGTGGGTTCCATGTAATATTTTGGGTAATCTAAGCACCTCTTAAAATATATGTATATATATATATATAAATAACATTTTTGTAAGCAAATACACATATATGCATATATGTTTATATATCATTTTGCAAATGTTTGTATGTATTGTAAGAATTTTGATTTTTACCCGTAATAAAAAAAAAAAGAAAAAAAAAAAAACATACATGAAGTGTCTTTAAAGCAACAGTTTTCACAGTCAGCTAAACCATCCCACATTGCCACATTAACATGTTCTTCAAGTACCTGCAAATTGTGAACACTAATAATTGTAACACCAAAATTTATCAAAATTTTTGACAAGGTTTTTTGGACATATAGAATTAAGATTTCCTTACTAAATATCCACCTCACTTGTTGTGAGTGATCTCTGTAAATGAATTCACCTCAAAATGATGCAAATATAGTAAAAGGTTTCATTTAAAAAGCTCACATTTCTGTATGAGTTTTGAAAGCTTAGTACAGTTAGATGATTGTTTTAAGAAATGGATATAGTAATTTAAAGACCCAGTGTCTTAGTCAGCCAAAGAGGTGCTGATGCAAAGTACCAGAAATCTCTTGGCATTTATAAAGGATATTTCTTTGCAGTAGAAGCTTACAGACACAGGCCATAAAGTTTAAGTTACTTCCCTCACCAAAGTCTGTTGCTATGTGTTGGAGTAAGATGACGGCCAACATCTGCATGGGTACAGGCTCCTCTTCCTCCTTAGGCTCTGTGGTCTCAGCTTATTCCAGTATCTGCTGTAAGCTAGGATAAATCTTGTCTCTCCTCCAGGATTGTTTCTCTCCAGGATCAGCTGCTCTGCTCTCCACAAGGTCAGCTGTAGACTATCAGGCTCCCTCTCTTCCTGGGGCCTCTGCCATGTCTAAGGAGCCATCTCTATTCCTCTGTGTTTTTCTCCTGTGTGTTTACTTCCTGGGGCTCCAGCTCAAAACTCCCACTGAAACGCCTCTGCCATATAGTTTTCTCTGTGACTCCCCTCCCTTTTGATGGTGTGTGGGGAGACAACATCCTTTAATGACATGGCCCAATCAAAGCCTTATTTATTATTTAATCAAATAAATGTGAAACTTCTGAATCCAATATAATCTAATATACCCAGAGGAACAGACCAGTTTACAAACACAACCCAGGACTTATTTTTGGAATTCATAAGCAATGCCAAACTGTTACACCCATTGTAAAAATATCAAGGAAATGCTCTGTCTCATCTAACATCAAATTTTTATTCACACAGCTTGAGGTGCTAATTGGTGGAATCAAGGTAACTTTCTTATCTCTTGTAAAGAATTTTAATACTTCCCCTCCTGGTAGATTCCTTTCTCCACTATAGAAGATCTTATTCTTTGATGAAAAGCAGTATTTTAAAACCAATTTTCCATCCCTAAAGCAAATGTACTAAAGAGAATGAGTACTCCATTTAAATTTTTACTTCTGTGGTTATACAAACACCACATTCTTATATTAAGTTCCATAGGAGATGTACTGACTAGGAATCAAATAGTAATGTATTTCAACCAAAATAATGAATATTTTACACCATCAAGACTGTCATGCTAGTATCTTAATAGTCTTCCTGCATCCCCAGTGGCCAGATGATCTTCAGAAAATAAATTCTAAATGTCACTGCCAGTTGCTATGCAAGATGCCAAAGTCCATAGGGAGTGTACACAAAGAGGCCAGATCCAGTAAGTGATGAAATTCCATTATGTATTCTAAACACCCTTGCAATATGTAGAGAAAAATAATGTTAGTCCTTGACTCAAAAGAAACTTCATTTCTACTCTAAATTCATATTACACTGATGTTTTGCTTATTGGAATGTAATTGAACTATTAAATAAGTAACTGGATGATAATTTAAAGAGAAAACATCACATTTACCCAACTCAAGACTTATTTAAGACTTAATAAGACTTAATAATAATAATAATAAGACTTAGTAAGCTTAAGACTTATTTAAGATAAGTCTTAAAAATCATGGTCTACCACATGAAGTGCTAAACTGAAATACAAGTAAGTTTAATTTTTCAGGAACTACCAAATTCTCTTTTTATTATACATGGAGTCAGTACTATTGTTGAAAATCAATTTTTGACATGATATTAATTCTTTCACTAAGAAAACAACACATAAGGAAAATGAGTCTTATGTTGCAAGACACAATGTCTTTATTAGCTATGGAGTTTGAATAGTTATTCATAACAAGATGAAAATGGACTTTACCTAAAGTTAGAAGAAAGACACTGAATGTTAAATATCCATAGTCATTTATAGGGATTTTCTGTCAGTATCTTAAAAGATTAAGAGGTTGTAAAACAAAATCTTTATAAGAATATCAAAGACTTAGGGAATTATCTTCATTAATAAGTTCAAATGTGTATGGCTTAAACTGTCTGCCCTACTGCTGAGGTAGGTGGCCAAAGTTCATTAAAACAACAACCACTTAGAAATTCCCCAAGAAAAAACTTTCATAACAGTTGGTTTCTTAAGACCTTCTCCAGTTAATTTATGTTTTTTTTCTAATTTGCATTTATTAAAAGAGGATGTCTATGATGAAAGAACATTGTGATTATACTAAAAGCCATTGATTTTAGGTAGATCATATGGTATGTGAATATATGTCAAAAAAGCTAATTAATAAATAAATAAACAATTTTGCAAGAATAGCCAGAAATAGCATCTATGTATAGTAGGGGAAACAGAGAGAGATAGAGAGATGAGGACTTTTCTTGTTTTTGTTTATTATCATTATTGAAATCATGAAAATAGTCTAATAATGATTGAAGTAATGAATGCACAACTATGTGATTATACAAAATCCATTGATCGCACCTTTGGATGAATTGTATGGTTTATTAATATGTGTCAATAAGATTGGTTTGTTAAAAAAAGTCAGAATTGTTTACTTTAAATTCAGAACAAAGTACAATTAGATTCAGAGGTTAAAAAAAAAAAAAAAAAAAAAAAAGGTTATCCAAATACCTGTTTCTTTAAGCTCTTGCTGAGAAACATCTCATATATGCTGTCATTCGTGGGTTATACCAGGAAGAAGATCGAATCTTTATGCTCTTCTCCACATTCATAGAGTGAGTACATTGTCTTTGAGCAGCTGGTTTACTCTTTTCCACCTGTCTTCTGGTCTTGGCACATATTGGCACAGGAAATCATATTAATACCTTTTTATATGTGGATGTTACCTTTGTTTTAACTGATATACAAATAGTATAACATAGCTACTAAACATGGTCAATGGTTTACACCATGGTTCACATTTTAGACCATACACTTTTATAAATTTTGATGATATTTACCATGTCCTGTGTCCATCACTTTAAGACCATGCAGAACATTTCCACTGATGACTAAATACCCACTGTTTGATCTATTCTATTCCTCACTCCCCCTCCCCCGGGGCCCATGGCAACCAAGTGGCTTGACTCATTGGATGACAAGATCCTGAGTGGGAGAGAATGTGGTCTACAGTGTGAACTGTGGTCTATGGTTGGTGGCAAGGCTCCAAGATGTGTAAGTTCATTGAGGGTGGTGGGCCACACTGTGGGAGATGTTTGTGTGGGATGTGGGGGGAGGTGTGGGAGGTGGGCAACATGGGAATCCCAGTGGGTTCTGTGTAATATTTTGGGTAATCTAAGCACCTCTTAAAATATATGTGTATATATATATATATATAAATAACATTTTTGTAAGCAAATACACATATATGCATATATATTTATATATCATTTTGCAAATGTTTGTATGTATTGTGAAAATTTTGATTCTTACCCATAATAAAAAATAAAAATAAATATAAAAAAATATAAAAAAATAAAAAAAAATAAAAAAAAAGATTCATAGTTACATGCAACAAAACACTGGTTTGTTCTCCCCTACTAGGAACCACCCATGCTCCCAAGAGACTCCAGCCTATCTATTTCTTAACAAATCAGTACTCCAAGTATGAGATTCCAGCTCCTTCCTGCTCATTATTTGGGTCTCCTACCACTGTTACGACACATTGTGAAGGAATGACCACTTACACACTCCATAGAAACCTGCTCCAGGTTTGCCCTGTCCCGAATGACCCCCCCATTCAACACCCTAACCAGTAACCCTTCCTTGTCATATTGCCTTAAGAGCATTCCCAACTGTGTAACCTCAACCACGTACCTGCAAATCCCATGTTACCTGGTCCCTCTCCCAGCCCTACCCCCAGTACCCTGCACCTTTTAACCCACCCTTCCCAATCTCCCCACCTAACAAGCCTGCACCACCCAACCCTATAATATCACTACCCTCCTGTCCTATCCCTTCAATATGCAACTACACACTTTCACCTTACCATAGATTTCATCCGTATGGCTGATGGCTCACAACCTTCTCCTCTCTTTGTATTTCTTGTAAACCTATTTTCCAGACAATAGTTCTCTGGGTCTGCTCAATTTCCTTAATTCATATCAGTGAGGTCATGTACTGTTCATCTTTCAATGCCTGTCTTGCTTCGCTCAACATAAGGTCTTCAAGATTCATCCATGTTATCCTGTGTGTTAGTGCTTTATTCCTTCTTACAGCTGAATAATATTCCATTGTATGTATGTACCACATTTTTTTATCCATTCTTCTGTTGATTGACACCTGGGTTGATTCCAACTTTTGGCAATAGTAAATAATGCCACTATGAACATTGGTATGCATATATCTGATTGTGTTTTGCTTTCAACTCTTCTGGGTATATACCCAGCAATTCCATTGCTGGATCTTATGGAAATTCTATAGTTAGTTTTTTGAGGAACTGTCAAACTGTCCTCCACAATGGCTGGGCCATTCTACATTCCCATCAGCAATAGATGAGGGGTCTCATTCCTCCATATCCTCTCCAATACTTATAATCCACTGTTTTTTTAATAGCTGCCATTCTAATGGGTATAAGTTGGTATCTCATTGTAGTTTTGATTTGCATTCTCCTAATAGCTAGTGATGTTTATCATCTTTTCAAGTGCTTTTTAGCCATTTGTATTTCTTCCTTGGAGAAATGTCTTTTCAGGTCACTTTCCCATTTTTAAAATGTGTTATTTGTCTTTTTATTTTTGAGATGTAGGATTTCTTTATATATTCAGGATATTAGTCTTCTATCAAATATATGGTTGACAAATATTTTCTCCCATTGGGAGGCAGCCTTTTTATTTTCTTGATAACATCCTTTAAGGTGCAAAATTTTTTTAATTTTGAGGAGATCCCATTTGTCTATTTTTCCTTTTGCTGCTCATGCTTTGGGTGTTAAGTTCATGAAACCATTTCCTATTACAAGGTCCTGTAAATCTAAGGCCCCCACTTCCAGTGTGTGCTCCTGCAATGTAAGCATGTAAATGATGTGGATGTTCTGGGTCTTGGTGGACAGCAACCCCACCTTGTAATGCCACCCCTGCAAACAGGTCTTCCCAAAATCATTGGCCCAGTCAGAATGGGGCAGCTAAGGTGGAATGTGTGTGAAGATACTCCCGTGGGGTACGGTACATCTGCTTTCAGATATCTCTAGTCTTTGGGTCAAACCATGGGCTGGTGTCCTGACCAGCTACTTCCACAATGAGTTTCAGCAGCAGGTCCCCCTTTTACTCCTGTGCTAATGGTGTCAGGTCATACACCCAGAGGTCTTTGGGTTGGTTGTGTTGGGCCACCTCTGGCGTGAAATAGCAACACTGGAAAAACTAAAAGTCTGGCCCAACCACTAAGCCCTAGCGTGGCTTAACTTTATCGGTCATAGGTTCCCTTAGCTGCTTCCTTGCTCCTCAGCACACACTCCCTACTGACATCCTCCCTTTGCATCAAGGAGCTAAGGGGAGCACATTTCTCTGCTGACATGGAAACTATTTTCCTTTTCCAGCTTCTGTCCACTGAGCTCAAACACAGTGTGGGTGAGAAGGGGCTCGGATTATGTGCGCTAGCAGGAAATGTAGTCTGATTTCGGACTCTGGCAATAGGGTCCAAATAATTCAGGTGCATCCTCAGTGGGCTAAGGAATGCCCTCCTCTTCAACTCAGATTGTCCTGGGCTACAGGAGATATTTAGGACAGGCTATCTGGCAAAGCAGAAAAACAATATCCTTCCCAATTTCCAGGCTTCCTAAAGAATGTGTCTGCACTCTATTTTTTAATCCATTCTGTCAGTTAGTATTTTTGATTGGGAAGTTTAATCCATTAACTTTCAATGTTATTTCTGTAAAGACATTACTTACTTTGATAATTTTATCCTTTGGCTCTCATATGTCATACCTTATTTTTGTATTTTTACTCTTTTCATTCCGCTTTCTGATAATCTTCATTTCTACACCCTCCTCCAGGCCTCTATCTCATTTCTTTTTCTTTCGTGCTGCAGAGCCCCTTGTTATTTCTTCCAGAGCCAGTCCCTTGTTTATTAACTCTCTTGGTTTCTGTTTATTGGTGAATATTTTAAAGTCACCCTCATAGTACAATTTTGCTTGATACAGAATTCTTGGCTGGCAGTTTTCTCTTTCAGTATCTTAAATATATCATACCACTGTCTTTTCACTTTCATGGTTTCTGATGAAAAACCTGCACTAAGTCTTATTGGACATCCCTTGTATTTGAAGGATCACATTTTTCTTGACTTCAGAATTCTCTCTTTATCTTTTGCATTTTGAAATTCTGAGTGGTATGAATCTCAAGTATTTTTTGGAATACATTGTGCTTCTTGGATATGCATATGTATGTCTTTCATATGTGTTGGGAAATATTCAGCCAATATTTTTTCAAATATTCTTTCTTATATAAATTTTTACTTTTTAAAATATACTTAGATTACATAAATGTTACACAAAAAATATAGGGATTCCCATATGCCCCACTCCCCACACCTCCCACACCCTCCCACATAAACAACATCCTTCATTAGTGTGGTACATTCATTGTAATTGATAAGTGCATCCTGGGGCATTGCCACTGAGCATGGACCATAATTCACGTGGTAGTCTACACTCTCTCTTACACAGTTCTGCATGTGATGGGATGATATAAAATGGCCTATATCTGTTGTTGCAATGTAATTCAGGATGATTCCCTAGTCCCAAAAAAAAAGCCCCCATATTAAAACTATTTTTTCCCTTTCCCTGCCTCCAAAGCCTCCAGTGGCCACTGGCTCCACATCAATGTTGTAATTACTTCCATTGCTAGAATCACATAATATCTATAGTAGAATACCAGTAAGTTCACTCTAGTCCATAGTTTATTCCCCAATCCTGAGGATTCTGAGATGGCGATGTCCATTCATCAGTTGATGGACATCTGTGTTGTTTCCAACTTTTGGTTATCATAAATAACACTGCTATGAACATCAGTGTGCAGGTGTCTATTCATGTCACTGCTCTCAGTTCTCCTGTGCATATACTTAACAATGGTATCGCAAGGTCCTGTGGCAAGTCTATAACCAACTTCTTTAGGAACTGCCAAACAGTCCTCCACAGTGGCTGTACCATTCTACATTCCTAACAACAGTGAATAAGCATTCTTACCTCTTGTCTTTCTCTCCAACCTTTACAGTTTTCTGATTTTTTAGTAGCAATGAGTGTAATAGGCATGAAATAATATCTCATTATAGTTTTGATTTGCATTTTCCTAATCACAGCTGATGAAAAAATTTTTATGTGTTTCTTCACCATTTGTATTTCTTCTTTGGACAGTTGTCTTTTCAATTCTTTTGTCAATTTTTAATCAGATAGTTTGTCTTTCTATTTTTGAGTTGTATAACCTTCTTATATATTATGGATATTAAACCTCATTAGACATGTGATTGCCAAATATTTTCTCTTGTTGAGTTGGCTGCCTTTTCACTCTTTTGACAAGTTCCTTTAAGGTGCAAATGTGTTGAGTTTTGAGGAGGTCCTATTTATCTATTTTTTTCTTTTGTTGCTCATGCTTTGGGTATAAGGTTTAAGAAACTACCACATAGCACAAAATCTTGAAGATGTTTTCCAACATTTTCTTTTAGAAGTTTTATTGTTGTTTTTATATTTAGATCCTTGATCCATTTCTGGAAGAGCTTGAGCAAGGTCTGCACTAGGTCATCTTTGAATTATTGGTAGAATTCACCAGTGAAGCCATCTGGTCTTGGGCTTTTCATCTGTGGAAGGTTTTTGATGACAGCTCTAATCTCTTCACTTGTGATGGGTTTGTTGAGATATTCTATTTCTTCTAGGATCAGTGTAAGTGGTTTGTGTGTTTCTCGAATTTGTCCATCTTGTCTACATTTTCTAGTTCTTTGGCACACAGTTGTTCATATCCTCTTATTATCTCTCTTATTTCTATGAGGTAATTGGTAATGTCCACCCTCTCATTTCTGATTTTATTTATTTGCATCTTCTCTCTCTTTTTCTTTGACAGTCTAGCTAAGGGTCTATCGATTTTGTGGATCTTCTCAAAGAACCAGATTTTTGTTTTGTTGATTCTTCTTGATTTCATTGATTTCTGCTCTGATCTTTACTATTTCTTTCCTTTGGGTTGGTTTGGGATTAGTTTGCTGTTCTTTTTCTAGTTCTAAAAAGAAATATAGATTACATTTGTGAACTGCTCTGTTCCTCTGGGTGTGATACCCTTTGATTGTATTAAATTCAGAGGTTTCATTTTACTTGATTAAATTAAGATCAGGGCTTTGATTTAGCCAAATCAGTAGGATGTTGAGTCACCATGCCCTTGGTGGACAGATTCTCACACATAGAAGAACAACTAGAGGAAGAGAGATGGCTCCATAGATATCAGGAGAGGCCCCAGGAAGAGAGATGAGCCTGAAAAGAAACAAGCCCTGGGGAGAGAGATAAGCCTTATTCCAGTCTACAGCTGAGATTGGAAGAAGCTGGGACAATGGAGGCTTAATAGGAAGAGGAAGTCTAAACCCTTAATAGACTGGCAGCATCTTGTTCCAACATGTGACAACAGACTTTAGTGAGAGAAGTAAATTATTCTTTGAGGTTTGTGTTGATAAGCCTCTACTCAAATTAATTAATTGTCTTAAGTCCTGTATCTTTTCAGGATATTTGGCTTGTTCTTAACTGGGTGATCTCTTCCTGTTTCTAATAAGGTATTGTTTTGTTTTGTTTTGTTTTGTTGTTTGTTATTGCTGATAACTAGGCATCTGAATATGTTGGTGAATTTACTCTGATGGCCAATTTCTCTCCCCTGCCTATTGTTATTATTTTTTCACAGACCATCTTTGATATTTGCTCCAACTTATCCTAAGTCTTTAAAATTACCAAGCTTAAGTTATCAAAATCATGCCAGGGACTCACTAATCATGATTTTCTCCCAGAACTTAAGGAACTTAGAGACCCAACTGCAATTTTTGTGCATGCAATTTCCAGACTAAGCAGCGAATAGTGCTTGTTGGCACACCATTCCACCTAGGTGTATCTCTCAGTTTTCCTTTGTTTTGGTCTGGCCAGAGCTGATATTCAGAGCAGACTCCGCTGGCCGAATTTACTGAAAAAAAGCTCCCCAACTCCCCATTCCTTTTCCCTTGTAACTGCTAACAGGGAGGTTGATATCTGCTCCCCTCTCAGTCAGTTGCAATGAAGCAAATGTTTTACCCCTACTTAATATGTTGGGGTGGGGGAGGGAAGACATTCCCAGCCACTGGGAGGTTTAGTAACTCACAGTTTTATGTTTTGGGTTCTTCATCTCTCTGTCCCTCACCCTACTGGGAGTCATGAAGCATTGTGTTGTTCTGCTGACCCCCAAAACAAGTCCCTTGGGCAGCTTTTGGCTTTTTTCCATTGTTTTTGTGAGACCTGCATCTTTTTTGCTTAAACAGACACCATCTTCCTACAACCTCTACTTCACCTTAATTCTGCTAGATATAGAATTATAGATGAGTGGTTTATCCTTTCAACACTTTGAATATTTCACTCCATTCTCTTTTATGTGTATGTATTTCTATAGGTAAGATGTTTTTTCCCTTCTGTTTTCTTTCAAGATTTTCTCTTTACCTTTAATTTTCTGCAGTTTTAAAATGATATAGCTTGGTATAGCTTTTTGGTATTTATCTTGCTTGGTGTTCTCTGGATCTAGTTTGTTGTCTGTCATAAATTTTAGAAACTTCTCAGCCATTGTTATTTTAAATATTTCTTCAGTTCCTTTCCTTCTTTCTTCTCAATCTGGTATTCCTATTATGCACGTGTTGTATCTTTTGTAATTGTCCCACAGATCTTGGATAGTCTGTTCTGGTTTTATTCTTTTGTTTTGTTTTTCATTCTTTTTTCTCTTTGCTCTTCAGTTTGGGAAATTACCATATACATATATATGTGTGTGTGTGTGTGTGTGTATAATTGATTCTTTCCTTGGCCTTAGGCAATATATTGATGAGTCCATTTAAAGGTATTCTGCATTTCTGTTTCAGAGATTTTGGTTTCTAGCATCTCTCTGTGTGTATTATGCATATGTTCTTTTATGCCTCTATTAGAAAAAGAGCCCTTAACATGTTGGTCATACTTATTTAAAATTCTCAGTCTGATTAATTCCAACATCTTTACATATCTGAGTCTGGTTCTCTTGCTTGCTTTGTCTCTTTAGACTGTGCTTTTACCTTTTAGCATAGATTGTCATTTTTTGTTGAAAGCTAGACATGATGGGTAAAAGGAGCTGTGGTAAATAGGCCTTTAGTGTGAGGTTTTATGTTTATCAGGCTAGTATTTAGACTTTGTTTACAGTTTGCTAATTAAACTGTGTTACTATTTATGTGTTAGAACATAAAATTTCCTCTTATGTCCTTGTTTTTGTCACCTCTGTTGTTTTTGGGTATGCTTTTGGGATTCTTTTTTAAGTAGAAAGTAGCAGTTTCTTTTCTGCTGTATTGATGTGGCAAGATGTTGAGTGGTAGAGTTCTATAAATCTTATGATTTGGCCTCTCTTTTAGTTAAGATGTGCCTTTGACTGTGACATTTGTAAGTGCTTTTCACTTTTCTTTTTTACCCCTTTGGGTGAGAGAAGAAGGCTTGTGAAGGCTGGAGTTGGGTAGTTCTCTTCCCCCACATTGGCTAGGCTCTGATAAAAATAGTTTCTTTGATGACAGGCCTTTTTTAATGAGAACAAAAATGCTCTAGATGTATTTCAGTGTGGTTGCTTTCCCCTCTCCCTACAAGAAACTATGAATTAAGTAAA
The DNA here is from genome assembly GCA_026826555.1 of Tolypeutes matacus. Classification (NCBI taxonomy): domain Eukaryota; kingdom Metazoa; phylum Chordata; class Mammalia; order Cingulata; family Chlamyphoridae; genus Tolypeutes; species Tolypeutes matacus. Next base: position 701,959 of record JAKSZT010054581.1, read on the forward strand.
TTTATCAGACTCAGAGAGCTATTGTCTGGAAGATATGTTTACAGGAAATAGAAAGGGAGAAGAAGGTTGTAATCCAATGCCCATATGGGTGTAATCTATGATATGGTGGAAGTGTATATTTGGGCATTGAAGGGATATGACAGGAGGGTAGTGATACTATTGTGTTGGGTGGTGCATATTTGACAGGTGGATAGAGTGAGGATGGTGGGTTGGATGGTCCATGAAAATGGGAGTAAGGTTAGGATAAGGACCAGGTGAACACGGGATTGGTGGGTATGTGGTTGAAAGTACAGAATTGGGAATGCTCTTATGGCAATATGTCAAGGAATTGTTACTGGTTTAGGCTTTTGGGAGGTGAACCATTCAGGACAGAGGACAACTGGGGCAGGCTTCTAGGGAGTATGTAAGTGATCATTTTGTCATAATGCATTGCATCAGTGGGTGGAGACCCACATAATGAGTGGGAAGGAGGAGGACTCCCATCCTGGGGAGGATCAATATTTTCTCAAACAGAGGGGTAGGAGTCTCTTGAAAGCATGGGTGGTTCCTAATAGGGGTGGACAACACAGTGTGTCAAGACCTCAGTGTTGTTGCAAGTAATTATGAATCTTCTCATACAAGTATTGAAGCTGGGTGGTCACCATGGGCCCTGAGGGGAGGGGGAGGGAGGAACAGAATAGATGGAACAGTGTTCTACATGATCTTGCAATGATGGACACAGGTCATGCTAAATATCATCATAATTTATAAAATGTACAGTCTAAAACATAAACCATAATGCAAACCATTGACCATGGTTCTTGCAGTTTCACTGTTTGTAAATCAGTTGTAATAAATAGATGATACGATACACATATTAAAAAGTATTAATATGGGAAGGGGAAAAGGGTGAGGACGTTGTGTATATGGGAGTCCTCTGCATTCTCTATGTGACTTTACTGTGACCTAAAACTTTGAAAATAAAATGAAAAAAAGTATGACACTGGGGAATAAATGGAATAAAATGTCACTACATACAGGACAACAGATATTACAGTGAAGAAATGCAAAATTTCAAAAAAAAATTAGTATCTTTCATTATTTTTTAATATCCCAATTTTTTAATTTTATTTTTAGTTTTCTTTAAATTTTTATGTATTTTATTTCTTATTTTTAAACCTACCATTATTATTTCATTTTCCTATTAATTGTATTTGGCTATTTTATTGGCTTCATTTTTGAAGAAGCTTTAGATCACAGAAGGTTTACACCTGGGGCAGGAGAGAATCATTGGTGTGGGGTATGAGTGATTGGGGGATACATGGGAAGATATCTCTGTAGCTTTGGATGCCTCATGGAGTCATAAAATGAATAGGAGAGGGCATATGTAGTTCAAGTGGTTAGGCACCTGCTTCCCATGTATGAAGTCCCAGATTTGAACCCCAGTACTTCCTAAAAGATAAAAGAGCAATAGTCTCTGGCATTTGGCTGGTGGCACAGTTCACCACAGCAGAAGAGCCACTGATATTCAGGGCAGCAGCTCACTTAACTCCCTGGGAGAAGTCATTTCTCTGTGCTTTCACTTTCAAAGATTCCTCTTCTTTTCCTGATTTCCTGGAAGAGGGGCTGCTTCAGGAAAGTTTCTTAAGCTGAAATACCCATTTTGCAATAATGACATATTAGTCAGGGCTGTCCAGGGAAACAGAACCAATGGGAGATATCTGTAAATGAAGGTCCTTGATGAATTTCCAAGAGATGTTGGCTGTCTAAAGTAGAGCACGGAATTCTCTTTCTGGGTGCTGAACTCAATTCCCCTTTTAAGACCTTCAACTGATTGAATAAGACATCACACATTGCTGACAGTTATCTCCTCAGTTGACTGTAGATGTAATCAGCCATCAATGCAATCAAATTATTGATGATTAAAGTCTATGAAATGCCCTTGTATTACAATTAGCACGGTGCTTGCTTAACCAGACAACTTGGAACCATTACCTGGCTGAGTTGACACATTAGCCTAGTCATCACAAACGATAACTCAGAAGCCAGCCTGACCTGTTTCTCCACCTTTAAATTGAGCAATCAAATGAGAAAATAAGGTTTTAACACTATTACTTGTTTCCAGTTTTGTGGTCTCTGGTCCAGAAACTGAGGCTTTGGCTCTCTGTAAACTCCTGGTGACCAGCACAGCCTTCTGTACAGAGCTACACACACACAAAGAACAAGAGGTATTATCCACCCAACCCACCCCTGTTACTCTTCTCTTGAGGAGACAAGCAAGCAAACAAGCAAGCAAGCAAGGGAAATACTAAACAAAAAGGCATTTAAACCTCAAATGTTTGCAATTAATAATCAAAATTAATAAAATCATTAGTTTCTGGATTACTTTCCCAAGGTAAACATAAATTGGGAACCATCTCAGGCCTTCTCCATTTAGAATAATCCTCAACCACACATAGCCTCCAGCCAGTTGGTAAAAATAGTAATCCACTGATTTTCCAGGGTATTTAGCAAATTCCCTGTCTGTTTCATGGAAGTGCAGGCAAAACTCACCATTCTGGACATGTCCCCAAATGACCTAGTTGTTTCCAAACTTCCCTGTCCATGAAATGGGACTGCCAAGTCTCAGTGCTTGCCTTTCTTTCCTCCCCAACTTTCTTCTTCCTTCTAGCTCAGCCCCACAAACCAGAATTGCTTTCTTTGTTGATATTTGTCAATGTTGACAAAAAGCAGGGAAACAGACCAGGTAACCAGAAAAATATTTCCAAGAAAATGATTCAGACTATGTCATCTTCTTTCCACTCCTTTGGGCTTTCCATATTTGAATTTCCCAGTGGAGAATCGATGTAGCTCAAGTGGTTGAGTACCTGCTTTCGATGTACAAGATCCTGGGTTCAATCCCTTGTACCTCCTTTTGAAAAAATCATATTAATTTCCTTTGGTGTTGAAAATATTTTAAGGGGTCATATCTTCATTCTTTGAAGATTGATTCGATTTTTAGAAAACAGCAACAATTGTACCAAGGCAAACCTGTGGAGTAAAAAGGAAGTACTCTTTGGCCAATAGACTAAGATATTGACAGAAGAGCGAAAAGAAAGAAAGCAAAAGGGAAAAGGGGGAAGAAAGAAACTGGATAACACTGAAAATGGAGGCAGAAAGGCTCTAACTACAAACAGGGATTGTGGTGCCTTCCCTCCACCAGACATAGTCCTTTTAATGCTGACCCTACAAGGTGTGGGGTCAAGGAGAACATATGGATGTGAGACAGCAAAAAACAGATACTTGGGAGCCAAAAAAGTATCGCTTATAAATCAGATACTCCGAGATGAATAAATTTGTTTATACTGAAACTCCTACACAATGGCACAACTCTTGGAAATTTAGATTTTAACTTACACTTAAGGGTAAATATATTTAAAATTAAAAATTGCACTGAACAGTCTGTTCCCTGGGCTCATCAGTGTGTTATCATTGGCCATCTAGAGACTCTGCTGGAAGTTGTCTCACTATTGTCACTACTGTTTACAAAGTGCCATAGAACCTTGATATAGATAGACTAAAGGGGAAAAGAAAAAACATTAAAATCAAATACTGACTCCATTGCTTATGTAGTATTTTCAATTGTCTCTTATCCAATCATGGGCCTATTGAGTTGAATGTCTAATCCACCTTAAATCCTCATTTCCAAGATTCTTGTAAATTAGAATAATAAGCTAATGCCTTTCTCATTTTAGAGATCATTGATGTTAATGTATGACAACAAAAATCAATGTAAAAATGATACCTTTTTTCCTCCCATCTTATCAATGTCATTAGTCCTCATTCAATGGCAATGTCACATATCTTCCTGCTTGCCGAAGAAGAAATACTGCTCAGGCTTTACAAAGTCCTTTGAAATAATCATTGGAAGCACAATCCCAAACTGAACTATGAAGATGGTTCTCCAGTCATAAAGCCTAGAATTAGGATCCCCAGGATCATCTTAAAAAATATTTAAGAAAAAACTGGAACTTGAAGTATAATCTCTTAGTTCTGCAAATTACTAGACTTGTGAGTTATTTGCTTAAAACTCTTTGCTCCTCAGTTTTCACTTTTGTAAAAGACGGATAATTAGGCCTGTCCTCCTGGAACAACAGGGCTTCCGTTTGGATCCAGAGCAAACTTGTGTGGTGGGAAAAAACAATACCAGCTCACTGCTCTTCTCGATGCCACTTGCAGGGAACTCATCCAAGAAATTACCCTACCATGGAAATAGCTGCAGAATGCTTGGCAGTGCAGAATCATTTTAAAAAGCAAACAGTATGGAGAGCAGAAGAAGCTAAGGGAACAAATGTGATACTGGGCTCTTATCTTGATTTGAATTATCTGAGCCTCATTGTTATACTATGAGAGGCAATAAAGCATCTAGCTTTCTAACAGGGCTAGATACATACAAAAGATCCTTATTGAAGATAAGGAAATTAGAATACAAACAAATTACATAATTTGCACAAGTTTATGGTGTCTGTAAGTGGTTGGTGAAAACAGAACTCAAATACAGATCTTGTGAATCCATCTCTAATGCTTTTTCTACAGTGAATTGATTTTTATTTAGGTCACTGACTCCACTATTTTTCTTTTCTAATTGCTCAAGCTAGAACATCTAGCAAAATATTGAATAAAAATTGTGACAGTGGGCATTCTTGTCTTATTCCTGATCTTAGAGGGAAAGTTTTCAACCTTTTCCAATTGAGTATGATGATGACAGTGAGTTTTTCATATATGCCCTTCATCATGTTGAAGATTTTTCCTTCTAGTCCTATCTTGTGAAGTGTTTTCATTAAGAAAGGATGCTGGATTTTGTTGAATGCCTTTTCTGCATTGATCAAAACTGATCACTAGTTTTCTCCTTCAATTTGTTAATGTGGTATATTATGTTGATTTTTTTATGTTAAACCACCCTTGCATACCAGGGAAAAAATCCCACTTGGTAATGGTGTATAAGTCCTTTGATATGCTGTTGGATTCGTTGGCATGCTTTTTTTTTTTTTTTTTTTTTTTTTTTTATTTTTTTTTATTTGTTTTTTTGGGTTGTTTTTTTTTTTTTTTTTTTTTTTTTTTGAGAATTTTTGCATCTATGTTTATCAGAGAGATTGGTCTGTACTTTTCTTTTTTCATAGTGTCTTTATCTGGTTTTGGTATTAAGGTGATGGTTTCATAAAATATGTTGGGTGATTTTCCCTTCTCTTAAATTTTTTTGGAAGAGTTTAAACAAGATTTGTGTTGATTCTTTTCAAAATGCTTGGTAGAATTCACCTGTGAAACCACCTGGTCCTGAACTGTTCCTTGTTTGGAGATATTTGATGACAAATTCAATCTCTTTAAATGTGATTGGCCTGTTAAGTTCTTGGATTTCTTGTAGCATCAGTATAGGTTGTGGATTTCTAGAATTTGTCCATTTCATCTAGATTTTCTAGTTTGTTGATAGGCAGTTTCTCATATATTCATGTGGTCATTTTTATTTCTGTTAAGTCATTGGTAACTTCCACCCTCTCATTTCTGAATTTATTTATTTGTGTTTTCTCTCTTTTTTCTTTGTTATTCTAAGTAGGGGTTTGTCAATTTTTTTGATCCTTTTAAAGAACCAGCTTTAAGGTTTATTGATTTTCTCAATTTTTGTTATTGATATCAATTTCATTTATTTCTGCTGTAATATTTATAACATTTTCCCTTCTGCTTCCTTTGGGAATGGCTTCTTCTTCTATTTCTAGTTTCTCCAGTTGTTAAGTTAGATCTTTGATTTTAGTTCTTTCTTATTTTTTAATATTGACTTCCGGGCTATACATTTCCTTCCCAGTGCTGCCTTCAATATATCCCATAAGTTTTGATAATTTGCAGTCTTGTTTTCATATGTCTCAATATATATACTAATTTCACTTACAATTTTTTCTTTGACCCACTGATTGTTTAATAGTGTGTTGTTCAGCCTCCAAACATTTGCAAAATTTCCCCTATTCCATCTATTTTTGACTTCCAGTTTCATTCCATTATGATCTGAGAAGATGCTTTGTAAAATTTCAGTCTTTTTATATTTATTGATACTTTTATTGTAACCTAATATGTGGTCTATCCTGGAGAATGCTCCCTGAGCTCTAATGAAGAATGTATAAGCTGCTGATTTTGGATGCAATGTTCTGTATATGTCTGTTAGGTCCAGTGTGTTTATCATATTGCTCAAGTTCTTTGTTTCCTTCTTGATCTATTTTGCTTCTCCAACTGATTATTGATTATTTCCCCTTATTTAAACTCTTATTTGGAAGGGAACAATTACCACCTTGTCTAAATCTTGTCAATATCCAGATATTACCTTTAATGTGTGTGTATTTTCACAATCAATTATCTTTAAAGGTGTTTTCAATTACATGTCTTCAAATCCATTTTATTTCTGCATTTAAGCTTGTTTCTATTTATGAGTATTTTATTTTTAATAAATTTTAGTTTCTTATTGTAAAAAAAAAAAAAAGTACGGGGGGCATGGGAGTGAGAAAAAAACAAAAACCACTTCCCTGACCTCAAAGAGATTGCCATTTAATAAGAACTGTGATTGTACTTTGAGGAGAATAGTGTTGGGAGAGGGGTACACGAGGGCTTTAGGAAGAAGGGATGGGTACATTTTTCAGACAGAGGCCTGGGTGGCTTCCCACAGGAGGGGATGCTTGAGCTGCATTTAATAATAAGAATATTAGTTATTTAACTGTTAAAGAATGAAAGATTATTCTAGGAGGAAGGAGAACATGAGGTGGTAAAAAGATGTATGTGGTGTTAGCACTACTGGAGCAAAACGTCCATACTAGCTTTTTGTACTTATATTGAAAAATACCAGGATATAGAAATAGATACTGGCAGTTTGCTTGAAGTGTTAAGAAATTTCAGAAATCTGTGGATTTAAATATTTAGTGTATTTAAAATAGAAAAACAATTTTTGTACAAGTTTTTTTTTATTTGATTAAATAATGTTAACTACACTAAATGAAAGAATAATGATAAACTAGTCTCAAATGTTTTTCTCTGATTAATTTTTTAATAATCTGACTTCTGATCAATAACTTAGAGGAGACCTTTTTGAATTATTTTATGGATCTATACCCTATTGATAGCAAGCTATAGTTTCTCTTTCAAAAAAAGCAGTTCTGATTTGTCTCCATATTCTTTGATATTTTCTAGTGTATAGTGGGATTCTGATGCAGTTACACATATATAAATAATTGCTGTTATGTCATATTCTATTTGTTTAGAAAGTGTTTGAAATAAAATGAAACTTATTCATGCAAAATTAAGTAAGGGGGAAAACACACAGACACATTCACTCACACTCACATACACACATGCCCCAGAGCCCCCAACCTCAAACTCTCTCCCATGGCATGTGGAAGGCCCTGCCCACACTGAAGAGGGAAAAGCCATCTGTAGACTAAACAAGGAGATATAGTCCTACTTGTTCATAAAGAGCAAGGGCTGGCTTACTCCACCAATCAGAGAGTACAGCCCTCCACCTCTATGCAGCCATTATCACAGTCTCCAATTTTGAAGAGCAGCAAATGAGAGACAGAAGAAATAGGTAGATACATGATAAGAAATAGATAGTATGGTGACAAAGATTTAGAAATGTAAATGATGATTATAATATAATAGAAATTAGTTACAACATAATTCTAATTTTTATACTGCAATCCTCACTATTGGACATAATAATCTCTAAGACTGACAAAAATAATTGAATAAAAAGCTCCTGGAAATAAGACAAGACTGAAAAGAACAAACACATAAAATAGAATTCTATCCTAGAAACAAGACAATGAAGCTCTAATTCTGTTTTGTGCTGGTGAATCAAAAATATTACTAAAATGAATAAACCATTAGTCAAACTGATGATTATGGGGGAAAAATTTTACACATCAGGAGTCAAAACAGACACCTATGCAATCCCCACATGAATCATAACATATTAATAATAAGGAAGTATAGACAAATTGTTCCAAATATATGGTATGGACCATGGTTAGTGGTCATAGTCTGATTATATTATCTCATGATCTGTAAAAAAGGTTCCACATATGTCACCAACCATGATATAGAAATTATTTTCAGTTAAAGAAATTGCAAGAGATTGCAAGAGTTATTGAAAAATAAAATCACAAAAACACCCACCCCAATGAACCAAAATCTTTGCAGAAAGAAAACTTCAGTCCCAGACTCAGGAAGAAAGAAAGGAAGGAAGAAAACATAACCTCCATCACACAAACATTATCAGACAGGAGAAAAAATGAGCATGTTTCAGTTTCTTTCTAATGACAGATTTCTGGGATATTTTTCTCTCTCACAAATATCTCACAACAATGCAAGGTATTGGTGATGTATTAATGATTTACAAATAATAAGTGTACATCTGTGATGGTGAATGCGGAATTTTGCTGTCTTATGTAAATTTAATTTTGATGAACTTATTTTTAGCAAATTGCTAGTAGAAAATATGTTGTGTTCAGTAATTGGGATGAACCTGATATTGTAGAGGAGAGAATTCTGTAGATGCAAATATGCAACACATTTCCCTATAGAATCCAATGTTTAGAAAGATTGGCTCACTTATTCTTAGAATTACATTCACACATTCACATTCTTCAAAAATCTGAAGTCAATTAATATAAAGTTAGCAATGTGTGTGATTTCATTTCTCTCTTTTCACAAAATTTCATGTGGTTTCCTAACACATTTTGAAGCAAGGAGCCTCAGTTATGGTTGTACTTCATTCCACTTAAGCATAGTTTAAAATGATATTTTTTCATTTTATCATTTTCTCCCTGAAAACTTGTTTACACATACATACACAAAAGCATATTTTACACCTAAGAGGACTAGGTGAATGCAAGTAGTCCTTCCATAGGCCCAGTTCTGCCTCACATTGAGCACTTGGGCCTGGGGATAATTACTGAAACTCTCTGTGTTTCTTCATTTAATAAGGAAGGAAAAAGATGAGTCATTGACTTTAAACTTCCTAGTTAAAAAAAAAAAAAAAAAAAAAGACCCATGCCTTTTAAACAATTGAAATCCACTCTGTAAACCTGATTAAAGCAGAGAATTTGTGATTGGTTGCAGGTCCAAATCCTGGACCTCCAGTCTCCACAGCAAATTCTATGCTGGCTGCCCTCTAGAGAATGTCCTTAGATATCAACTGGATTTTCCCCCTGTGCCATATTTTATCATTTTTCAAACCATGCTTTTCTATAAGTACAGTGGTTGCAAATAAAATAAAAATAAGCTTACTTCTCCTATTTTATCTAAAATTATCTTACCTTGATCTAATAGCAGAAGCATGCTTTGCAATGTTGCCAAAATGCTCTAGTCTTATTTTGTTTTTAAATGTTTTCCTCTGTATATATGTGTGTGTGTGAGTGTGTGACAGTAAAATTCCATGGATGAAATGCAGAGACCAGGCTCCACTGAGGTCATCAACACCTCTAATGACAAGGCTCCATTCAGGCCTAACCAAAGAATTATAGCTCTTAGAAATCCTTTTCATGTTACATCAGAGCTTTTGAAACATGGCAAAAAGTTGTACAGGAGACATTCTGCCTGGAAGAGGAACTGTAATCCTGGAAAAAGACAGGCCCCAAGGTTCAGAAATGGCATTCACTTTGGTCCTCTGTGCTTGGACCTGTATTGGGTTAGGCTATGAGTTCCTGGGTAGGGAAATAGCCTTATTTTATTAGGCATTAGGCTATTGGCCATTAGGGAACTGCAAAATCAGATCACAGTGGGATGTCACTACACACCTATTAGAACAGATAAAAAAAAATGAATAGTGATAATACCAAATGCCTTAGAAGATGCCCAGACAGGATCTTTCCTACATTGTTGATGGGAAGGTAAAATGGGACAGCCACTCTGGAATATGTTTTTTTAAAAACAAAACAAAAGCCCCTAAAAAAACCTATGCTCAAAATGCAACTATCATAAAATGCAACAATTGCCATTCTGGGTATTTATGCCAGAAATTGAAACTTACATCCACACAAAAAACATAAGTATTCATATCAGCTTTATTTGAAATAACCCCTAAATGGAAACAACACAAATATCCTTTAATAGTTAAGATTTAAAACAAATTGTAGTCCTTCCCTACCATGAAATATGAGACAGTAAAAAAAGATACACACAACACTGTTGATGAATCTCAGGATGCTATGCAAAGTAAAAAAGCCAACATTAAAAGTCACATATTGGATGATTCCATTTATATGACATTCTCAAAATGACAAAATTATAAAGATAGAAAACAAATCAGTGTTTGCCAGTGGTTAGGAATGATGAAGATGGGGTTGGGGATCTTAGGGAAGTGGGTATGTTGTAAGGATTGACTAGATCTGTACCTTGATGTCATAGAGGTTAGACAAACTGACACCAGTAAAGAAAAGGGAAAAGAAAAGGGAACTGTGCACACATTGTACTGATTTCAATTTCCTGGCTTTGATATTTTACTATACTCATGTAAGAAGCTATTCTTGGTGGAAACCGGGTAAAGGGTATATAGGACATCTCTGTATATGGCCGGGGAGGGAGGTGGGAGGGAATTTTCTCAACAATTCTCCTAAATTGATGACCAATTGAAGGAAAGTGCACAATTCATGATATTTACTATAATCTTAGGGCTTACTGTTGATCACTTCAATCATTATTAAAACATTTTCATTATTTCAATAATAATAATAAACCAGACACAAAATCTCACACAAAAAATGTTCCCCATATCAATCAATCCATTTTTGTGCTCTACAGAGTTGCTATTTCTGGCTATTCTTGCAGTAATATTTATTAGTTTTTTATGCCATTTTATTAAGATATATTCCTGTATCATGTGGTCTAGCCAAACTAAAAAGGAATGTGCTTTTTAAAAAATAGTTAATAAGATCTTTAATGTAAAATTGTAATTCAAAAGAGAAAAGAGCTTGAAAGAAACAATAAATTTTAAGAGAGTGTAAGGTACCTTCCAGTAGGCCTGGAGTGTCATGGCACCATCCTACTATGGCCACATATCACCATCAGGAACCTCAGCTGGTGAGTGGCTCTCCTTGACCAAGGTCTAGGTAGCTGGTGGATCTGTCTGGCAGCCACAGAGCAGGAGGCTGTTGATGGGTTGGCACATGCTGGGGTGGGGCAGGTGTCAGGGAGGATGCCGATGAGTGCTGGCTCAGAAGATGTGACTTCTAAAGGACATCCCCATGGTCAGATCAGACACAAATACACTACAGGCTCCTGATGTGTGAATTAGGAGGAGGGGACACTATAGCCCCTTTTGGACCTGTGGAGTTCTTGGCAGAACCATGGTCAACACTGTTGACAGCACCCACTACTTCCCCTTCCCTAAAAATCACCCAAGAAACCAACTTTGGAGCTGAGCTATGGAACCCTGTGTGCAGTAGGGCCATGGGGACTTGGCATCAACCTCAGCCAAGAAAAATCTCCTGCAGGAACATCTTGGGGGTATCCACCCAGACCCACACCCCTTGTGGAACTAAGCGGGTGGCATTTCACAGGCAGTGCTGTGGCATCTTGGTGGCAGCTGTTGGCTTACTATGCTTCCTATGAAACTGGGTCATAGATTTGCAGGGGCATAGACCACTCCACAATGTGCCAGAGTTTTCATGAAAATGGACCTGCCAGTCTTGGCTACTTATTAAAACATTCCATGTGAGAATGGAAAATGGAACCTCAGGAATCTGAATGCCATTCTACACCTGTTGGAATGAACCTATGATATAAAATCTAGAATATGATAACTGCCTTGTGGGAGACACAGAAAGAAAATAAAGAGAGTCTTTTTTTTTATTATTATAATTTTTTTATTATGGGTAGAAATAAAAATTCTCACAATACACACAAACATTTGCAAAATGATATATAAATATATATGCATATATGTGTATTTGCTTACAAAAATGTTGTTTATATATATATATATATTTTAAGAGGTGCTTAGGTTACCCAAAATATTACATGGAACCCACTGGGATTCCCATGTTGCCCACCTCCCACACCTCCCATCACATCCCACACAAACATCTCCCACAGTGTGGCCCACCAACCTCAATGAACTTACACATCCTGGAGCCTTGCCACCAACCATAGACCACAGTTCACACTGTAGACCACACTCTCTCCCACTCAGTTCTGAGTGGTGTGTGCTGATTTAAAATGGCATACATCCGTTGCCACAACAGTACTCAGGACAACCTCCAACTCCCAAAGAAGCCACTGTATTTCAACTGCTCGTCCCCTCCCTACCCCAAAAGTGTCAAGTGGCCACTGGCTCCACCTCATTGTTATAATTTCTTGCATTGCTAGAATCACCATATGTGAACAAGAGAATACCATCAAGTCCACTCTAGCCCATAGTTCTTCCCCCAATCCTGAGGGGACTGGGATAGTGATGTCCACTCCAACTCCAAGTGAGAGAGGGCTTATATCCCATGGATATGGTGGGTGGGATGATCCTGCCTGCAGATGCAGGCCCTCTCCATTCCCTGGGATGGCCATTGCCCATCGTTGTCTCCTCACCAGGTGACTTGGATGAGTCCATTGAGCTGTAGGGTAGGAGTTGCAGCTCCACCTAGATTTCATGCACACCTGGCACATAGGTAGGCGGGAGGCTCCAGTCTCTGGAAGTATACCTAAAAACTCCAGCATCGCATATAGGTTTGAATAGAAGGGACTGGTGAACCATGTGCAGGGAGGACTTATTTGAGTCTAATTCTGTCACTCTCAGGAGCACAGATTCCAAAATAGAACCCACTGATAAGGCATCAGTCCCTGGGGCTATCCCCCCTTATATAGGACCAGGATGTCTCCGGAGCTCTCAGGAACCCATCTGAGTGGGGTGATAGGCACTTAGATGTTCTATGAGCTCCTACTGAGGTGTGCGTAAGAGTTACCTCTGGGATGACCTTCCGACTCTCTTTGAAGTCTCTTAGCCACTTGAACTCTTTTGTCTTTACCATTTCCCCCTTTTATTCAAGGTTAAAGAGAGTCTTTATTCAAAGATATAATGGCAGGAAAACTCAGATGTAATGAAAGGCATGTATATGTATAATCAAAGAAACCACAGAATCCCATTGTGTTGGTTAGGCTAATGTGTCAACTCGGCCAGGTAGTTGTGTCCAGGTGTTTGTTACAGCAAGCACTGGGTTAATTGTAATACGGGAGCATTTGTGGACTTCGATCACCAGTGAGTTTACTGCGTGGATGGCTGATTATATCTGCATCAATCAGGGAGATTGCATTATCGATGGGTGGTGCTTTTATCCAATCAGTTGAATGACTTAAGAGTGGAGGTGATTTCAACATTCAAAGGGAATTTCCCGGCTCGTCGTTGGACAGGCAACTTCTCCCAGAGGCTCATCAATGACCTTTCATCGGGCTTTCATCGGAGCCCCTGGTTTGCAGCTTGCCTGAGGAACCTGGACTTGTGAGTCCCCACAGTCGTGTGAGAGACTCTTTTAGAGTTCCATATTATTCACAGATATCTCCTGCTGATTCTGTTTCCCGAGAGAACCCTGACTAATACACCCATCAAGGATAAAATCATTGAAAACCATGCCCAGACACACACGGATTACACAGTAAAATGCCACAGACAAGAAGAGAGATCTGAAAGCTGCAAGAGTCAAACAATGTGTTTTGTTCAAGTGAGTCCCAATAAGTTCAAGCAACAATTTCTCAACAGAAATCAGGAAGGCAAAAATCAAGAAGGCAAAAGGGTAAATTAAGATGAAATATTTAAAGTGTTAACAGAAAGTGATTCATTTCTAATAATATTATATCTTGTGAGACAGCCTTTTGAAAATGAGGGGAAGATTAATATGGCATCCCCATATTAAAACTAACAAATAAAAAATCCTGTGGAGTTTGTTACCCCTTGTGCTGCCCTAGAAACAATTTTAAGCAAGTTCTTCAGACAGAAATGAAAGGTCACTCAACAGTGGGTCAATTTACATAAAAATTTAAGATCTCTGGTAATGTCAACCTTTTCTGTAATTATAAATACCAGTAATAATGTATTGCGTTATTGGTATGTAACTTCATATTTTAAAGTCTCTAAAATGCATGTGCATAAAAGTTAATCTATGGTTTGAGATATACAGTGTATGAAGACATAATCAGTAAGAATTACAACAAAAAGAGGGATTACAGAAGGGATTAGGAAGAGTATATGTGTATATGGACTACATTTAAGCATAAAATAAGAAAAATATTGGGTAATCAATTGTAACAAAGATACCACACTTATGTAAAATGTTAATGATAAGGAAAACTAGGTGTTTGGAGGCATTATATGAGAAGTCTCCTTGTTCTGCTTGATTTTTCTGTAAACCATAACAGCTATAATTAGAAATAAAACTGCTGGAGGAGAAGGCAAGATGGCATCAGTTTAGAAGGGCACTCACTGAGAACTCCCTGAGGACAACAGATTGTGAATAGGATCCTGCCTGGGGGTCTGTGCTGTGGGTGCACGGAGCAAGAAGCTTGGGACATCTATCTGTGCAGGTCGATGGTGTGGACTGATGGGTAGAGATACAGAACATAGAAAGAAGCAAGGAAATAAAATAAGAAAAAGTGTCAAAGAAAAAACTTAACACACATGCAGAACCACCAACTAAAAAACACTCTAGAGCAGAGAAAGAAGCAAATTAACTGAATAAACCCATCAAGGTAAAATGACTAGAGGGCAGCAAAAAATTACAAACCACACTGAGAAACAGGAAAACATGGACCAGTCCAATGAACAAACTAAAAACCAGGAAGTGATGCAGAACATCGAACAACAAATCAAAGCTTTCCAAACAAATATCATGGACCAACTTAAAGAAGTGAAGGAAGAGATTAAGGATATAAAGAAAACACTGGGAGAACATAGTGAAGAAGTTGTAAACATACACAAAAAGATAATGTATATGATGGTGATCATTGGCACAATCCAAGAAATCAAAAAGACACAAGATTCACGTGAGAGCAGATTTGAACAGGCAGAAGAAAGAATTAGTGATGTGGAAGACAATACATCTGAAATCAAACAGATAGTAGAACAGATAGAAAAAAAGATAGAAAAAATCCAGCAGGGACTCAGGGAATTAACTGAGAACACAAAATGCACAAACATAAGCATTATGGGCATCACAGAAGGAGAAAAGAAGAGAAAGGGAACAGAAGGAGTGTTGAAGGAAATAATGGCTGAAAACTTCCCAACCCTATTGAAAGATATGGATGTGCAGATCCACAAAGCACAGCACACCCCAAACAGTATAAATCCCAACAGGACAACTCCAAGACATATACTTGTCAAAATGTCCAATACTCAAGACATAGAGAAAATACTCAGGCAGCAAGAGAAAAGAGAACCATCACATACAAGGGAAGCACAATATGATTAAGTGCTGATTTCTCAGCTGAAACATGGAGCCAAGAAGACAGTGGTATGACATAGTCAAAGTACTAAGAAAAAAACTTTCAGCCACGAATTCTCTATCCAACAAAACTGGCATTAAAAAATGATGGAGAGTTCAAAATATTCACAGATAAACAGAAATTAAGAGAGTATGTCAATAAGAAACATGCACTACAAGAAATACTAAAGGAAGTTCTGCAAGTTGAAAGGAAAAAACAGAGGAGAGAGAGTTGGAAGAGAGTGTATGAACAACTAAAAAGACAAAAAGAGAAATAAAAACAACATATGACATACATTAACCCAAAGAATATATGGCTGAAGTAAGAAATTCATTGTGAGTAATAACACTGAATGTTAATGGATTAAAGTCACCAGTCAAGAGACACAGATTGGCAGAATGGACAAGGAAATATGATCCATCTGTATATTATCTACAAGAAACCAACCTTCAACTCAGGGATTCAAAGAGGCTGAAAGTGAATGGCTGGGAGACAATTTTACAAGCTAACAATAGCCAAAAAACGACAGGAGTAGCTATTTTGATATCAGACAAAATAGACTTTAAATGCAAAACTATTGTAAGAGACAAAGATGGACACTATATATTAGCAAAAAGAGTAATCTCTCAAGAACAGAGAACAAGCATAAACATTTATGCACCTAAACGGAGTGCCTCAAAATACATGAAAGAAACTCTAGAAAAATTAAGTGGAGTAATAAATGCCTCTACAATTATAGCAGGGTACTTCAATACACCATTACCATCATTAGACAGAACATCTAGACAGAGAATCAAGAAAGAAGCAAAGGCTTTCATCAATACATTAGAGGACCTGGACTTAATAGACATATACAGAACACTACACCCAAATACAGCAGGATTTACATTCTTCTCAAGTGCACATGGATCATACTCCAAGTTAGACCACATGCTAGGCCACAGAACAACTCTCAATGAATTCAGAAAGACTGAGATTATAAAAAGTAATTTCTCTGACCACAACAGAATGAAATTGGAAATCACTAAGGGCCAGAGAAACAGGTTAGACACAAGGATATGGGTGTCAAAAAACACACTCTTAGAAAAACAGTGAGTCAAGGAGCAAATCTCAAAAGAAATCAGTAACTACCTTGAAACTAATGAAACAACAACACAACATATCAAAACCTATGGGATGCAGTGAAAGCAGTACTAAGAGGGAAGTTCATAGCCATAAATATATGTATTAAAAAAGAAGAAAGAGCTAAAATTGAAAACATAAATGTACACTTGGAGGAATTGGAAAAACAACAACAAACTAAACCAAAAGGAAGTTAAAAGAAGGAAATAACAAATATTAGAGCAGCACTAAATGAAATAGAGAATACGAAAGCACTAGAAAGAATAAACTAAGCCAAAAGCTGGTTCTTCAAGAATATCAATAAAATTGACAAACCCTTAGCCAGAATTACAAAGAAAAAGAGAGAAGATATGCAAATACTCATAATGAGGAATGAGCAAGGGGATATCACTACTGACCCCACAGAAATAAAGAGTATCATAAGAGGATACTTTGAAAAATTATATGCCAACAAGAATGATAATTTAGAGGAAATGGACAAGTTTCTAGAAACTCACAAACAGCCTACATTGATGAAAGGAGAAATAGATGAACTCAACAGTCCATTACAAGTAAAGAGATAGACTCAGTCATCAAAAACCTCTCAATTAAGAAGAGCCCAGGACCAGACGGCTTCACAGGTGAATTCTACCAAACATTCCAGAAGAGCTAACACCAATTCTGCTTAAGCTCTTCCCAAAAATAAAAGTAGAGGAATATTGCCTAACTCATTCTATGATGCCAGCATTACCCTTATACCAAAACCAAACAAAGATACCACAAGAAAGGAAAATTACAGACCAATTTCTCTAATGAACCTAGATACTAAAATCCTCAACAAAATACTTGCTAATCACATTCAACAACATATCAAAAGGATTATACACCATGACCAAGTGGCTTTCATCCTGGGTATTCAAGGATGGTTCAATATAAGAAAATCAATCAATGTAATACACCACATAAACAGGCTGAAAGAAAAAAACCACACTATGATCTCTACAGATGCAGAAAAAACATTCAACAAAATACAGCACTCTTTCCAGATAAAAACACTGCAAAAGATAGGAATAGAAGGAAACTTTCTGAATATGATAAAGGGTATATATGAAAAACCCAAAGCTAACATCATCTTCAATGGTGAAATTCTAAAAGCCTTCCCTCTGAAATTGGGAACAAGACAAGGATGCCCACTATCACCACTCTTATTTAACATTGTCTTAGAAGTACCTGCTCAAGCACTGAGGCAAGAAAAGGATATAAAAGGCATCCAGATTGGAAAAGAAGAAGAAAAAATTTCATTATATGCAGACGACATGATTCTGTACATAGAAAGCTGTGAGAAATCTGCAACAAAGCTTCTAGAACTTATAAAGGAGTTCAGTAATGTTGTAGGTTATAAGAGCAATGCTCCAAGATCAGTAGCATTTCTGTACACCAATAACGAGCAATCTGAGGAGGAAATTGAAAAAAAAGCCATTTACAATAGTTACGAAAAGAGTCAAATACCTAGGAATAAATTTAACTAAAGATGTAAAGGACTTATATACAGAAAACTACACAACATTGTTAAAGGAAATCAAAGAAGACTTGAATAAATGGAAAAATATTCCTGTTCATGGACAGGAATACTAAACATCATCAAGATGTCTATCCTACCCAAACTATTTTACATATTTAATGCAATCCCAATAAAAATCAACACTGTATTTTTTAAGGAACAGGAAAAACTAACCACAAAATATATTTGGAGAGGTAAGAGGCCCCAAATTGCCAAAGACATATTGAAAAAGAAAAATGAAGTTAGATGTATCACATTACCTGACTTTAAAACATACTACAAATCTACAGTGCTCAAAACTGCATGGTATTGGCACAAGGATAGACCTACTGACTAATGGAACCGAATTGAGAGTTCTGATATAAATCTTCATATACAGTCATCTGATATTCGACAAGGCCATCAAGCCCCACTCATTTGGGAGAGAATGGCCTCTTTAACAAGTGGTGCTTGGAGAACTGGATATCCATATCCAAAAGAATGAGAGAAGACTACCATCTCACACCTTATACAAAAATCAACTCAAGATGGATCAAATATCTAAATATAAGAGCCAAAACCATAAAGACCTTGGAAGATAATGTAGGGAAGCATCTACAGGACCTTGTAATAGGAAATGGTTTCATGAACTTCACAGCCAAAGCACGGGTAGCAAGAGAAAAAATCGATAAATGGGATCTCCTCAAAATTAAAAACTTCTGCACCTCAAATGATGTTATTAAGAAAATAAAAAGGCAGCCTACCCAATGGGAGAAAATATTTGGCAACCATATATATGATAGGAGCCTAATATCCTGCATATATAAAGAAATCCTACACCTCTAACATAAAAAGTCAAACAACCCATTTAAAAAATGGGCAGGTGACCTGAAAAGACACTTCTCCAAGGAAGGAATACAAATGGCTTAAAAGCACATGAAAAAAATGCTCGACATCGCTAGCTATTAGGGAAATGCAAATCAAAACCACAATGAGATCCCATCTTACACCCATAAGAATGGCAGCTATTAAAAAAAACAGCAGAATATAAGTGTTAGAGAGGATGTGGAGGAATAGGAACCCTCATCCACTGCTGGTGGGATTGTGGAATTGTCCAGCCACTGTGAAGGACAGTTTGGCAATTCCTCAGAAAGCTAACAGTAGATCTTCCATATGACCCAGCAATTCCACTGCTGGGTACATACCCAGAAGAACTGAAAGCAAAGACATGAACAGATATATGCACACCAATTTGTTCATAGCAGCATTGTTCACAATTTCCAAAAGCTGGAATCAGCCCCGGTGTCCATCAACAGATGAATGGATAAACAAAATGTGGTACCTACATACAATGGAATATTACTCACCTGTAAGAAGAAATAAAGTGCTAACACATGGAATAACATGGACGAATCTTGAAGACCTTATGTTGAGTGAAGCAAGCCAGACATTGAAGGATGAACAGTATATGACCTCACTGATTTGAATTGAGCAAAGTGAGCAGTCTCTGAGAACCACTGTCTGAAAGATAGGTCAGCAAGGGAGAAAGAGAGAAGAGTAGGTTGTGAGCCATCACCCATATGGACATAATTTATGGTAAAGTGATAGAGTATAGTTGCATATTGAAGGATAGGACAGATGGGTAGTGATATTACTGGATTTGGTGGTGCAGGCTTAACACGTGGTTAGATTAGGAAAGGCAGGTTAGAATACCCAGGGCATGTTACTATGAATCTTGTGATCCCATGAGTCAAAACATGGGAGTGTCATATGCCCCAGCGGGATGAGGGGGAAGGAACAGAAAAGATCAAACGGGGTATTTAGTGGTCATTGGAAATGTTTTTCATTACCTTACAGTAATGGACACAGGGCATGATAAATATCATAAAAAATTATTAAACTCTACCATCTAAATTTTAAACAATACTGTAAACCATTGACAATGTTTAGTAGCTATGTTTCACTGTCTGTATAACAGTTATAACAATGCTACCATCCACACACACAAAAAAAGGTTAGTTTTGATATAATCCTTTATAAGAAATACACCATAGAAGAATGAACATTTAAATTTTAATAATAATTCTGATGTAATTAAAATCAATGCCATAATTCTTATTTGTATATTAGAGTCCTAAATATTGGGCCCAATAATCTCTACAAATGAGATATATTACTGGTTTGGTGATTTTATTTTCATTCATGTCATATTATTTCTGGATTATAAAATTCCTATTTGGGAATTCTTTACATCTTATTGGAATGAATTATCTCAGATAACAGTAGGCCAATTCATTCTTTAATGGGGCAAGAAGACTCAAAACCTTTTTCCACACTCCACCTGAGAAAATATTATGGACCCAGATGGACAATTTTAATTAATGAGTATACATAAGTATGCACAGATGAAAAATGTTGTACCAGTAATAGATCTCTTCAACAGTCCTGAGTCAATTAAAAACAGGTCTATATTTTCTAAGAAGAAACTTAGAGAATCCTGTTCATCACACCACTCTTTCAATAAGGCTCATAGCAAGCAACCAAAGAGCAAGCATGGGAGAGGAGGGAATGACAGAGAGCAAAGGAAAATGGAGGAATATGTTCAGAAGGCCATCGCAGATCATGTACAAGGTCATTAGACCTGCTCACTCAGAAGAATGGATCCCTGCTGTTTTTAAATCTACCCATAAAATGGTTAGCATGGCCCTTATGCTTGGTCAAAACCACTCTCAAGGAATTGCAAATAACTACAACCAGTCAGAGGATGACTTGGAAGAGAGTTGAATTAAACTGGTAATCATTCCTAACTAGATTACTAGAGAATCCCCCAAGGTCATGAAGCTCTAATTCTGTTTTGAAATAGTGGTCCAAATATAGATGTATTATGAATAGACCAGGAGTCAAACTGATGATTATAGGGGAAAAGAATTAAACACATGAGTAGCCATGAAAAATAAACAACTTCCACACCATGCTGTAACATGTTGGTAATGGTAGATGATGGTTAATATGTGCCAAATATACATTATTGACCATGCTTTGTGGTCATAGTTTGATGATATTATCTCATATTCTGTAATAAAGTTTCCATCATGGTGTGATGTGTTGATGGAAGGCTGTTGTATGTGGAATCTTCAAATGTGCATGATTTTTTCTAAATTCATATTCTATAGTAAATATATTCTTAAAAAAATAATAGTTTGGATTGCTGAAAAGTACATTAAATGTGTGACATGGACTCTACTCAGTAGTAAGATTACCACAATATTTTTTTGTGCACATATTTGGTGCCTTTCAAATTGAATAACCATTTTTAAAATAGCTGGCAAAATACAAACTTTGAAAAGGACACTTAAATATCTAATATCATTTAATAAAATTTTTTCCTAATTATGAATGCATTATTCAAAAGATAAGTACACCACTTGAAAATGTAAGGATTTTAGTTAGCTGCTTTGAAAAGTGCAGTCTTTAAACATGAGAGGCCTCAATGGTTTCATTTACTGGTTAATGCAATTAGTACAAATATTTCTGTACAATTTTTTTAATATTAATTAAATAATGGTAACTACAGTCACTGGGAGAATAAAGATATGCTATTTCCATTTTTTTCTCTGATTTTTAATCTTTGAATAAGCCCAGTTTTGATTCAGTAATTTATAGATCTTCATGAATTATTTCATGAAAGTTTCCTTTATTAATAGCAAGCTCTGATTTTTCTTTCACAGAAAGCATTTCTGATTCATCTCAGTAGCAGTTTGATATTATTGATGAATTCCAAAATGAAATATTAGATTATGTTTGTAAACTGGCCTGTTCCTCTGGGCATGATTAAATTATGATTAGGGCTTTGGTTGCATCACATCAGTAGGGCATTGAGTTTCTGCTTGCACCTTGATGGGTGGGGACTCAGAGATAAAAGACATGGCAAAGTACAGAGTTGGAATTCTGATTCTGAGTTTTAATGCTGGAGCCCATAGAAGTAAGCACACAGAGGAGCTGGATTGTGAGGAAGGAGAAAAGGCCCCAGGAAAAGAGATGAGCCATTCACCTAATTCTACAGCTGGCCTTGTGGGGAGAGGCAAAGCCTAGAGAGCCTCATAGCCTGTATCTGACCTTGTGGAGATAGCAGAGGAACTGAGTCCAGAGACAAGCAAACCTTGGGAAGAGAGGAACCCAGGAAGCCTGAACGCTCACAGATATTAACAGCCATCTTGCTCCCACATATGGCAATCAACTTTGGTGAGGGAAGTAACTTATACTTTTTGACCTGGTAACTGTGGGCTTCTACCCCAAATAAACACACTTTATAAAAGCCAAACAATTTTTGGTATTTTGCATTAGCACCCCTTTGGCTGACTAATACCATCTCATAATTCTTTGAGTTTCTTTCTTGTATGTAGGGATTCTGATGTGGTTACCCATATGTAAATAACAGCTGTTATGTCACAGTCTACTTGTTTGAAAGCATCTGAAATAAAATGAAAGTTATTCTTACAGTAAAAAGCAAGGCTGACAGGGCTCAGGCAAACTCCCTCATAACAACATGATGCCCAGTCCCCAACCTCAAACTCTGACCCAATGGCATACAGATGATCCTGCCCACCACCAAGGGAGAAAAACATGTATAGTATGAACAAGGACACAAAGCCCAATTCAACTATTCCCTAGATGTCAGGCAAAGTGGCTCATAATAGTCAAGGGATGCATGGTTCACTCTAAGAGGTACAGCCTTCCATCTCATTGTGCCCATGAACACACCCCCAAATTTAAAGAGAAAAACATGGAAAACCTGAACAGAGAAATAAGCAAATACAAAACTTTCATGTGTGACTATCAACACCCTCAATTTGTAAATATATATATATATATTATTTTTTAGATTTTATTTATTTATTCATTCATCCCCCCCTTGCTGCTTGTGCTCGCCGGGTCAGCCACCCACGCCGTGCGGGCGGACCCGCCCTCACCAGGAGGCCCTGGGAACCGAACCCGGGGCCTCCCATATGGTAAACGGGAGCCTCACTGATTGAGCCACAGCCGCTTCCCAATATATTTTTAATTAAAGTGTACAATTTGTACCTGAGTTGTACAGCAACATTATGTGTATAGTAAAAGTTGGGAACTTATAAAATAAACATTTGCAACATGATACAGGTATCCCATACATCAGCCTCCACCAACTCCTTGCTTTGTGGTGATACATTTGTTACAAACTAGGCAAGAGCATCATGAAAATATGATTAGGAACTCTAGTCTGTATCTCACATTGGGTGTATTTCCCTCAACCCAGCATATTTTTTCTACAAATCAATTTTATAGAAACTTAAAAATAAAAAAAAATTCAATTGAAGCAAAGTGTACAATCCATGGTAAATGCTATAAACACAGAGCTTTGTGTTCTTCACTTCAATCATTATTAAAGCATTTTCATTATTTCGATAATAATAATCAACAAAAACCAGAAACACAAACTCACACAGAAAAACCTGCCCTTTCAACCTCTCTGTTTCCCGTGCTCTACAGAACAGCTCTTTCTGGCTATTCTTGCAGTAATATTTATTAGTTTTTTTAAGCAGATTTATTGAAGCATATTCCCATACCATGTGGTCAAGCCAAAATCTAAAAGAAATGTTTTTTTAAAAAGCTGTTAATAAGATGTTTAATGTAAAATTTTAAAACAAAAGAGAAACGAGTTTGAAAGAAATTATAAATTAAAAAAAAAAAAAAGTGTAAAGCCAGGTTAATTTTCATATAATCCATTATAAGAAATGCACCAAAAGGGAAGAAACATTTAAATGTTGATAAGAATTCTGACATAATTTAAATCATTGATATCATAATTCTTACTTGTACATTGCAGCCCTAAGTATTGGAATCAATAGTCTCTAAAAATGATAGAAAGTACTGGTTTAGTGATTTTATTTTCATTTTTGCCATAATTAATTCTGGATTATCAAATTCCTATTTTAGAATTCTTCATATCTTTTTGGAATGAATAACTACAAATTACAATGCCCAACTCATAGTTTTATTGGACAACACAACTCAAAATCTTTTTAAACAGTCCTCCTGCAAAATCATTATGGACCCAGATGGACTATTTAATTAATGAGTATGCATTAGTAAGCACAAAAGAAAAATGATGTACCAAAAATATATCTCTTCTGTAGTCCTGGGTCAATTAAAAACAGGTATTTATTTTCTATGAGGAAACTTACAGAATCCTGATCATCACATGATTCTTTTGATAGGCAACAGAGCAATCAACCAAAGAGTGAGTGGTGGAGTGGATTGAGCAACAGAGAGAGAAGGAAAATGGAAAAAAATGTCCAGAAGGACATTGCAGATCATATACAAGTTCTTTAGAGTCTTCACTGCTCAGAAGAATGGATTCCAGCTGTTTTTAAGTCTACCTAGAATATGGCTAGCATGGCTCTTATGCAAGGTCAAAACTATTCTCAAGAAATTTCAAATAACTACAACCAGTCAGAGGCAGACTCAGAAGGGTGGTGAATTAAACTAGCATTCAATCTTAATGAGATTACTAGAAAAACCCATATGTTTGTAAAAGGAGCTCCTCAGATCTCAGTCAGCCAATGGTCAAAGAAGAAATGACCACAAAATGAGAATATATTTACACCTCAATGATGAGACAGTTTATCCAAACCCATGTGACACCAGATATATCCTTGTTACCAAGGATGGAAAACCTGTTCAAGGAATGCTAAACTATCCTGCAGGTCTTTGGTTCTAAATTGGATCCTGGCAGAGGAGGCTGACACAGCAAGAGTAGGCTCCACCTCATCTTTGTGGGTCCAGGAAAATAAGAGTGCTTGGTGGCACCAGTAGTCTGTCATTGCAATTTGGCTCACCCTTTCTCCACCTTGGGGATACTCCGTGGTGCAGGCTGAACATATCCAATGCCCATTCTTTTGAGTCTGGCATGCAGTGGGTAGGAGGGAGGGAATCTTTTGAATAGAATTCTTGTAAATTGATGGCCAGGCTGAATAGAACAGACAGGAATGAAATAAAAGAGGATGTCTTCCTAGAAATAGGGTCATGAAGCTCTAATTCTGTTTTGAGGGAGTGGTCCAAATATAGATGTACTATGAATAAACCAGGAGTCAAACATATGATTATGGGGGAAATGTAGTAAACACATGAGAAGCCATGAAAAACAGGCAACAGCCACACCAAGTGATACATGTTGATAATGGGAGAAGATGGACAATGTGTGAAAAATATATGCTATGGCCCATGCTTAGTGGTCATAGTCAATGATATTATCACATAATCTGTAACAAAGCTTCCATCCTGTTGTGATGTATTGATGGAAGGTTGTTGTATGTGGAGTCTTCAATGTGCATGATTTTTTGCTAAGTTCACATTCCATAATAAAAATATACTTAAAAAATAATAGTGTGGGTGAGAGAAAATTACATTAAATGTATGATATGGACTCTACTCAGGAGAAAGATTTTGATGATATTTTTTCAGGCACATATTTGGTGCCTTGCAAATAGAAAAAGTATTTTTAAATATCTGGCAAAATATAAACTTTGAAAATTATTGTTAAATATCTAATGTCATTTTAATATGAATTTTTTTCTAAAATGAATGCATTACTCAAAAGATAAGTACACCACTTGAAAGTGTAAGGTATTTAGTTAGCTGCTTTGAAAAGTACAGTCTTTGATTTATACATTCAATACAATCCCAAATAACATCCCAACAGGTTTTTCTGAAACTCAGGAGCAGATTTAAAAAATTAATATGGAAATGAAAAGAATTTAGAACAACCAAAAAACCTTTGAAATAAAAGAATAGATTTAGAAGACCTCAATCACCTGATATATGACATAATTTAAAGCTCCAGTACTCTAGAACATGTGACTTTGACAAGTAAATCCATGTCAATCCATGAAACACAATACAGAGACCAGAAATGGCCTCATACTTATGATTAATAGTTTTTCAGCAGATATGCGATGACAATTCAGTGGAGAAACTATGGGCTTTTCAATAAATAGTGCTCAAATGATGACATATTGATAACAGACTGGAATGTGAAATGTAAACTCTAAAAGTTTCATAAGAAAACTTAGGAAAAAATCTTCATGTTTTTGACTTAGGCAAAGATTTCTCAGCTATGGCAGCAAAACCACAAATTCTAAATAAATAAAATAGGACTTAATCAAAATGAAGAACTTCTGTTATTCAAAAAACACCATTAAGAGTATTAGAAAATAAGCCACAGATTCAGAGAAATACAGTAAGAGTTCACAGAACACAAAAATAACAAAATAATAGGAAAGATATTCAAACATCTTAACAAAAAGACAATGCATTGATGTCAAATAAGAACCTACACCCAGGTCCTATATAAGGGGGGATAACCCCAGAGATTGACGCCTTATCAGTGGGCTCTACTTTGGAATCTGTGCTCCTGAGAGTGACAGAATTGGACTCAAATAAGTCCTCCCTGCACATGGTCCAACAGTCCCTTCTATTCAAACATATATGTGATGCAGGAGTTTTTAGGTATACTTCCAGAGACTGGAGCCTCTGGCCTACCTATGTGCCAGGTGTGCCTGGAATCTCGGTGGAGCTGCAACTCCTACCCTACAGCTCAATGGACTCATCCAAGTCACCTGGAGAGGAGATGACGATGGGCAACAGCCATCCCAGGGAATGGAGAGGGCCTGCAGCTGCAGGCAGGATAATCCCATCCACCGTATCCATGGGATATAAGCCCTCTCTCACTTGGAGGTGGAGTGGACATCACCATCCCAGTCCCTTCAGGATTGGCGGAAGAACCATGGACTAGAGTGGACTTAATGGTATTCTGTTGTAAACATATTGTGATTCAAGCAATGGAAGAAATTGTGACAGTGAGGTGGAGCTGGTGGCCACTGGATGCTCTCGGGGCAGGGAGGGGAAGGGCAGTTGAAATACAGGGGATTTTTTGGGACTTGGGGGTTGTCCAGAGTGGTGTTGCGGTGACAGATGTAGGCAATTTTACATCGGCATATACCATGCAGAACTGTGTGGGAGAGAGTGTGGTCTACCATGTGAACTGTGGTCTATGCTTGGTGACAAGGCCCCCAGGATGTGTATATCCATTGTGGATGATGTGCCACACTGATGAAGGATGTTTGTGTGGGATGTTGTGGGAGGTGTGGGAGGTGGGGAACATGGGAATCCCTGTAATTTCTGTGTAATATCTAGGTAATCTAAGCACCTTTAAAAAAAAAAAAAATATATATATATATATATGTATATATATATATATATATAATAACATTTATGTAAGCAAATGCACATATATGAATATATATTTATATATCATTTTACAAATATTGGTATGTATTGTGAAAAATTTGATTTTTACCCACAATAAAAAAAAAAAGAAAAAAAAATAACAACCTGAAAAAGATGCATGAAACGAATAGTCTTTAGGTAAATGCAAATTAAAATCATAACTTATCAACTCAAATGGCAAAATTTAAGAAGACTGAACATACCAAGTGTTGAAAAGAATGTGAAGGAATTGGAACCCTCACACAATGCTGGTGGGAATGTAAAATGGTACAACCACTTTGAGAAAAAATTCCAGTTCCTTACAAAACTAAATAAACACTGTTATAAGGCCCAATCATACAAGGAGAAACAGTTACCTATGGGTCTGGTCAGTGGGAGCCACAGATTTTCTATCACTGAATGGAAAGTGAAACAGGGCACCAAAAGGGGGCCAAAAGGGAGCCCAAACTGGAAATTAAAACCCAAAATTTTACTTGATTGGAGATACAAACCATACTTAAAAGATTTTGTTCAAGAAGACAAGCAGAAAAGGACAGACTGTTCATGAGGATAATATAGGGTCTGTCCCTATCTTCCTAAAAAAAATAGGGAGAGGAAATTGACTAGTGACACTAGAGACTTGGAGCCCCTCCTTAATTTACATTTATAAAGGAGGGAGGCAGGCCTGTCCAGAGCTGGCTGATAGCCAAGTCAGATGCCCAGAAGCAAACAATTCATAAGGTCAGATTTTTCCTTAAAATGATGGAGATGATGCAATGGGGAGAGCATTTCTTTGACCTTTTAGATAGAAAAGACCTTGAGTGCATCTTCCATCCTAGGGAGGCTCCTATGACTCAGTCATGGAACATTTCTTAACTTGGAAACCCCTCTCTGCACATTACCAGGCAGCCTTGCTCAACCAAGGCTCCTATAAGTCTACAGAGCAGGAGAGCTATTGGCAGGACATGAGAGGGTCTCATATTAGCCACATATCAGGCCTAGGCAGCCACCATACAGGGGGCCACACAGTCCTTCCTTGAAGGTCCCTTGCTTCCTCCTTCTGCATATTAAAAGCCCATTCCTCTGTTTCCCTGGGATTTGTGACTATTGGAACAATTCTTATAAAACAGTGACACCTAGTGGTAGCCTCTTGTGCTCTTACTTCGTATGTATTGATGTTACCTTAACATCTTGCCTAGAATATACATTAGCCCTGACAATGGGATATATAAACTCATAGCTAGCCACCATCTGCCTTTCATCCCAGTCTAGGGATTTGTGGTCTCTGTACCTTTCAACAAAGGGAGCTGTCAGCACTGGGCAGTGGCCATTGGCTGGGCATCTTGGAGATGCCCCTCACCATCCTCTTTCCCCATGCCTTCCCAGCACTTTCTCAGCCAGGGTCAGATCCCAAGCAGGGCTATATGGAAGGGAAGTTGTGGTCTTTGTCCCATTCCCACATTTGTCACCACCATGGACACTCTGCCTAAAATACCAATTGAAAATTACAGCCCTGAAAGCATCTAGCATTTAGTTGGTCTTTATAATCATGTTCAGAGTTGAGGACCCTGTGGGTTTCCATATATATGGCCAAGAGATTTTCTGTAGATATCCTAAGACAATCCAGTGCAGAACACATGGACTTTTCAACAATAAGTGTTCAATCACACATGATCTAGCCACTATCATGCTGGTGAGAACAGACACCTCCAGGATCAATTGGGACACCCTAGAGTCAGAGAAATGGTTGCCTATGAGTTTCCATTACTGCATGGAATGTCAAATGGGGCCCTGAAACGGAATCCAAACTGGAAACTGAAATTGAAATTTTTACTTGATAATACTTACAGATTTTGTTCAGAGGACAAGGAAAACCAAATGACATCAGTAAAAACTGATGAAATTGATGTTATTAAAATTAGAGACATTTGTTCAAAGACAATATTAGAAAGAATACAAGCCACAGATTTACAGACTATATATACAAATCTCACATATAATTAAGAGCTTTTATCCAGAATCAAAGATTTAAAACTCAGTCATAAGAATGCAAACATTCTAAGTAAAAAATGGCTAAATGATCTTAACACTTCCTCATTAAAAAGATACATGGGTGGGAAATAATGAAGGAAGCAAAGCTCAACATATTAGCCATGAGGGAAATGCAAATTAGAACATCATGTGATACCACTACACACTAGTTTGAAAAAAAAATGAGAAAACCAAATAATGGCACGAATGCAGGAAAAAAAGAACTCATATTTATTACTCATGTGAATGCAAAATAAAACAATACAGCCACTTTGGAAGATAATGTCAGTTTCATATAAAGTAAATCATACACTTAACAAATGGTCCTGTAACTACACTTTTACATATTTACTCAAGTGAGCAGAAATTATCTCCACAAAAAATCCTGTAAAAAATATTTAAGCAGATTTTTACTAGGTCACAAAAACTGGAAAAAATAAAAATGTTCATCAACAGGTGGAAAAAAGAGGGGGGTGAAGGAGAAACTGCAGGCTGGTTGGTAAGAGTAAGTGGTCCCTCTCATTCTAGAAAAAAAAAGAGAGAAAGAGAGTTAATTGACTAATACCACTAAAGGCTCTGAGCCCCTGCTCTATTTATATATAAAAGGAGGGATACAGGCCTCTCCAGAGCTGGCTGATAGTCAAGGCAGATGCCTTCAGGCAAACAATTCATAAGGCCAGGTTTTACTTAAAAAGAAGGAGATGATGCAATGGAGAGAGCATTTCTCTGAGCAGTGCCATAGAATAGACTCTGAGTGCCTTTTCTGCTCTGGGGAGTCCCTTTGACACAGTCATGGAATTAATTTTATTGGGAAACCCCTCTGCCCAAGTTACCAGGCAACCTGGATCAACCAAGATTCCTACTACAAGAGAGGCTTGAGCCAGGTGGGCTATCAGCAGCATGAAAGAGGGTCTCACATCAGTCACAGATCAGGCCCAGGCAGCCACCCTACCAGGACCTGTATAGCCCCCTTCCTGAAGAGTCCCTGGCTCCTCCTCCTACATAAAGATCCCAGTCCTCTGCCCCTCTGGGAACTGTGATTAGAGGAACAATTTTTCTCCAACAGTGATGTACAGTGATGATCCACTTTGTTCTTACTTTCTGCAAAATAGTTATTGATGCTTTAACACCTTGCCTAGAATAAACAGAAATACTGACATATGTATACATAAAACACAAATGGTCCCCATCTGCCCTTCCCCATAATATAGGGATCAGTAGTTTCTGCATCCTCATGTGAAAGGTGTCATCAGTCCCAGGTAGTGGACACTGGCCTGCCACCCTGTGGTCTTCCCCTGCCATCCTCCTTCCACAGTCTCCCCAGGCCTTTCTCAGGCAGAGTCAGATCCCAAAGCAGAGATATATGGAAAGACAGTCCCAGGATAAAGTCGCATCCCCAAATATGTCACCACCATGGACACTTTGACTAAAGTACCCATTGAATTTCAGCCCCAATATTGTCCACCTTTTAGTAGATCTTTGTAAGCTTGTTCAGAGTCAAGACCCTGGTGGACTCCCACTTTTGCAGAAGGGAATTAACCAGTGATGAGATTGTGCATGGAAGTAGGTGCCCATGTGTCCTGGGTAAGGTGCCCACCTGAAGAAGTAGACGTCCTTCCCTGTGGCTTTTAGCTTAGGAACTACTTACCTGTAGATAGCAAGCCTCAGTTATTCCACAGGAAGCATTTGAGCTCAGATGGAAGGATGTCAGGGCAGTTTAGGATGGGTTACCAAAGGTGGCTCTAACCAATTCCTGTTAGTTAGCTGTGAATAGTTTCTTGTAGATGATTTTGGGCTTGGTTCATCAATTAACATGCAATCCCTAGCCTTTTCTCCCAAACCCACCAGCAGATTTTTATCACTTCTTTCAAATGCAGACATTCTGAAAGCTAGAAGCTTCAGTGGAGATGGAGCATGGGATATAGCCACAGGCTCCTCTCCACTCAAAGCCTTCTTTCAACTACCCCACCCCCAGGTGGCAGGTTAAAAATTGCAGGGTTTTTTCAAAACATTCCAGTTTGGGCATACCCCATTCCTCACTTTTCCTAGTCCCATTAGAGAATATCTGGCATGGAAGTGGACATTTAGCTTTTACTCAGATGAAAATTTTAGGTCTCTGTGGACATCTCCTAAAAGGAGAGGGTGGAGGGTGGAAGGTCAAGAAGGAAGAAGGTTTCTGAGAGGGTGGGGCCTCCATGGAGGAGCCAAGTGACTGTGGGGGAGGAGGGCCACATGAAGTGGTGGACCAAGGCTAAGTCATAGATGTCTGATTATGATATCCCTAGTAACAGTCGGAGCCTGGCCCTGGGAGCCTGAGCTGATATAAAATGTGAACAGTGGGGTCTGGGTGCAAGGAGGATGATCCCCATCTCCTGCTCCTCCTTCCCAACTCCCCACCATATAGATCTTGACTGGGACGCACCTCTTCTCTGAATCTGGGACCAGGACACAGGTCTCTGCTCCCTTCCAACACCCACAATATTTCCCCTTGTGGCAGCTAAAGAAAAAGCAGAGGTATAGTAGGCAAAGCCCATTTGGGATCAGAAAGGAAACACTACAGCTCACATGCTCAGGGACCACAGGAGGCACTTTAGCAGAATGAGCAACTGTAGGGAATTTAAATGGAGGATTTTGGAGACTAGAAGAAGAAGTGACCACTAGATGACAGTAACACACAATCTAGTCATAAGGGGACTGGTGTTGACTGCAGGAAAATTCCAGAGGCCACAGGGGGGAAGGAGTCCCCTGAAGGGGAAGCAGGGCAAGGGGCCCAAGGCAGTTTGGGGCCTTATAAGCGTCCATGCCTATTGTACAAATTGAGGGCCTATGTTGTGCCAGTTTCCTGGGTTATGCAAAGCTGGTTAATACTAAATGGCTAAAAAATGCTTACTGAGCTAATTTTAAGATAATTGAATGTGTAAGTATTTGAGTTAGGCTGTACCCCAAAGAGTACTTCCTCATGGGTCACACTTTTTACTTCACCTTTAGGGGCTTGTTGTGATTTTAGTCTAGTTATAGGTCTGCAAGAGAAGAGGGGTGGGGTGGGTGGGTATGGAGAAAAATTAGAAGGTTTTTCCAGCTAATTACCTCAAGCATCCCTTGCATTTTCATCTGCTGAGATAGGAGTAATCTCTTCAGATGTTGGTTGGATTGCAGACTCTTCAGGGCGGGTTGGATGTTTGATGATATTTTCTTCAGAAAGAGAGGTGGTGGAAACTCCTTGAGGCAAGCTGGAGATTGGGTAGTGCACGCTTGAGGCTAGGTGGTAACCTCCTCAAAGCAGGGAGGAGGTCCAGATTCCTTGGGGCAAATTAAAAATTTAATAATAATATATAACAAAAATAAAAAATACAAAAATAAAATAAAATAAAAATTTTTTCATTATGTCTTTCATCACAGTAAGATCTGTTTTCTTTTATGTACATTGAAAATTTCTTCTTTAAGTTCCCCCAGTGTAATCTTTTTTGCTTTATCTTCAAAGAAACTTTAGGTTACAGAAAAGTCACATAGAAAATATAGAGGATTTTCCTATACCTAGCCTGCTCCCCCTCTCCCACTCATGCCTATTAATAACATTTTACACGTGTATGGTACATTTGTTAAAATTTATGTTACAAATATTGAAGCATTGCTATTAACAATGGTCAATCATTTACATTATGGTTTACATTTTGCACCTTACACTTTTATAGATTTTGATAAAATTCAAAATTGCCTGTACCCATCATTGCAAGAACATGCAGAACAATTTCATTTCACTAAAAATGCCCTATGTTCCATCTAAGCTATTCTTCCTTCTCCTGCTCAGAATCTATGGAAACCACTGTTTCAGTTTTTGAAGAAAAGGTTCATAGTTACATGCAATAATATTGAGGGCTTGCCATATTGTTCTGTTTTCTTTTATTAGCCACTGCCCATGTTATTGGGAGGTTCTTGCTTCTCTAATTGAGAACCTAGCAGGTCTTCCCAGGGTGGGAGTTTAATATCTTCTTGTTTATTGTGTAGATCTCCACCCACTGAGATACACTGTGAAAAGATGAACTCTTTCATATTCCATGGAAGCATGCCCCAGTGCACCATATCCCACATATCCCCCACCCCCAATGCTCTGCACCAGTAACCCTCCCCTGCCATATTTCCCAAAAGAACATTCCCAGCATTGTAGTTTTAACCACAGACCTACAAATACCCAGAGTTTTACCTGTTCCTTCCTCCAGCCCTCTCCCCAATTACATGGAAAGTTCAACCCATCCACATGCTACCTCCCTCACATTCCAGCACTGTAAAACCCAATCACATCACTGCATCACTATTACCCCCATTCACTGCCCAACATGCCCCTTCCACCTTATCATAGGTCTTGCCCATATTGAACCTCAACTCACCACCCTCTACTCCCTTTCTGTGTCCTGATAACCTATCTTCCAGACTCTAGCTCTGTGAACTTGCTCAATTTGCTTAAGTCATATCGGTGAAGTCATGTAATATTTGTCCTTTCATGACTGGCTTAATTCACTCAACACAAGGTCTTCAAGATTCATCCATGTTGTCCCGTGTGTTAATACTGCATTCATTCTTACAACTGATTAATTTTCCATTGTATGTATATATACTACAATTTGCTCATCCATTCATCTGTTGATGGACACTTGGGTTTTTCCAACTTTTGGCAGTAGGGAATAATGCCACTATGAACATTGGTGGACATATATCTGTTTGTATCTCTGCTTTCAACTCTTCTGAGTATATACCCAAAAGTGGGATTGCTGGATCATATGGCTATTCTACAGTTAGCTTCCTGAGGAACTGTAAACTGTTTTCCACAATGGCTGCATTATTATACATTCCCACTAACAATGGATGGGTATTCATTCCATTTCCTCTACATCCTCTCCAACACCTGTAGTTCTTTGTTTTTCTATAGCCACCAGTCAAATAGGTGTAAGATGATATCTCATTCTAGTTTTGATTTACATTTCCCTAATGCTAGTGATGTTGAGAATCTTTTTATGTGCTTTTTAGCTATTTGTATTTCTACTTTGGAGAAGTGTCTATTCAAATCTCTTGTCCATTTTAAAAATGGCTTGATTGTCTTTTCATTTCTGAGATATAGGTTTCTTTATATATGCTGGATATTAGGCCCCTATCAGGTAGATGGTTACCAAATAAATTCTCCCATTGAGTAGGATGCCTTTTCCCTTTCTTGACAAACTCCTTTGAAGTGCAAAGCATTTAATTTTGAGGAGTTTTAATTTATCTATTTTTTCATTTATTGTTTAAGTTATGAGTGTAAAGTTTATGAAACCATTTCTACTACAATATCTTGTACATGCTTCATTACATTACCTTCTGGGAGCTTTATGGTCTTGGCTTTTATATTTATTTCTTTGATCCATCTTGAGTTAATTTTTGTATAACATGTGAGATGGTGATCCTCTATCATTCTTTTGGATATGGATATCCAGTTCTCCAAGCACCATTTGTTGAAGAGGCCATTCTCTCCCAGTTGAATGGGCTTGGTGACCTTATCAAATATCAGTTGGCTGTATATGTGAGGATGTATATCAACATTCTCAAATCAGTTCCATTGGTTAGTATGTCTATCCTTTTGCCAATATCATGCAGTTTTGACCACCATAGTTTGTAGTATGTTATAAATTCAGGTAGCATGATTCCTCCAATTTTTTTTTTTATTATTCAATATGTTTTTGGCTATTTGGGGCCACTGTCACTTCCAAATAAATTTCATAATTAACTTTTCTAATTCAGCAATAAATGTAATTTTTATTGGGATTGTGTTGAATCTGTAAATTAATGTAAGACAGACATCTTAATGATGTTGAGTCTTCCAATCCACGAACATGGAATATTGTCCCATTTATTTAGTTATTCTTTGATGTACTTTAACAGTGTTGTGTAGTGTTCTGTGTATAAGACATTTACAACTTCAGTTAAATTTATCCCTAGGTATTTGATTCTTTTAGTTAAAATACCATTGTAAACGGTATTTTTTTCTTGATTTCCTCCCCAGATTGCTCATTATTGGTGTACAGGAGTGTTACTGTTTTTTGCATGTTGGTCTTATATCCTGCCACTTTACCGAACTTGTTTATCAGTTCTAGAAGCTTTGCTTTAGATTTTTCAGGACTTTCTATGTATAGGATTATGTCATCTGTAAATAGTGAAAATTTTGCCTCTTCCATTCCAGTTTGGATGATTTTATGTCTTTTTATTGCCTAACTGTTCAAGCAAGTACTTCTAACATGATGTTAAATAAGGGTGATGACAGTGGGCATCCTTGTCTTGCTCCAGATCTTAGAGGGAAAGCCTTTAGCACTTCACAATTGTGTATGATATTAGCTGTGGGTTTTTCATACACACCCTTTATCATGTTGAGAAAGTTGACTTGTATTCTTAGTTTTTGAAGTGTTTTTGTCAAGAAAGGATGCTGTATTTTGTCAAATACTTTTTCTGCATCAGTAGAGATGATAATGTGATTTTTTTCTCTTTTGATCTGTTAATGTGGTACATTACATTGATTGATTTTCTTATATCAAACCATTCTTGCATACCAGGTGTGAAACCCACTTGATCATGTGTATAGGTCATTGGATGTGTTGTTGAAAATAATTAGCAAGTATTTTGTTAATGACTTTAGCACCTAGGTTCATGAGAAAGTTGATCTGTAGTATTTTTTTGTGTGGTGTCTTTATGTGGCTTTGGTATTAGGGTGATGTTGGCATCATAAAATGAGTTAGACAGTATTCCCTCTACTTCTATTTTTTGGAAGAGCTTAAGCAGGATTAGTGTTAACTCTTTCTGGAATGATTGGTAGAATTCACATATGAAGTCATCTGGTCCTGGGCTTTTCTTTGTTGGGAGGTTTTTAATGACTAATTCAATTTTGTTAGTTGTTATTGGTCTGTTGCGTTTATCAATTTATTCTTTCATCAATGTAGGTTTTTTGTGTGTTTCTAGAAATTTGTCCATTTAAATGAATTCAGAAAGATAGAAACTTTACAAAAAATTTTTTTATAAAAAATTTCTCTGACCACAATGGAATGAAGCTATAAATTAATAAGTGACAGGACAATGAACCAGATTAGACATAAAGATATGGGAGTTAAACAACACCCTTTTAGACAATCAGTGAGTTAAGAAGGAAATTTCAGAAGTCAGTAATTACCTTGAAATTAATGAAAATGAGAAAACAACATATCAAAACCTATGGGATGCAGGAAAAGCTATGCTGAGAGGGAAATTTATAGCCATAAATGCTTATAATTTAAAAAGAAGAAAGAGCTAAAATCAAAGACCTAACTGCAATACCTGGAAGAACTAGAAAAAGAACAACAAACTAATCCCATAGCCAGCAGAAAAATGAAATATCAAAGATTACAGCAGAGCTTAATGAAACTTAGAATAAAAAACACAAGAAAAAATTAACAAAACCAAATCTGGTTCTTTGAGAAGATTAATAAAATTGACACTCTGTTAGATAGACTAACAAAGAAAAAAAGGGAGAAGACACAAATACATAAAATAAGAAATAAGGGAGAGGATATCATGACTGATCCCACAGAAATAAAGAATTTCCTAAGAGGATACTTTGAGAAATTGTGTGCCAACAAGATGGATATCTTAGATTCAACATATTTGGGGGCTCACCAGGTGAATCCAGTGTGAGTCCAGTCAGTCCACATGCACTACTTATCCAAATTTAATATGCATAAATATTAATCAGGGGCTATTGCTAATATACATATTTGATGCAGCAGGGCAGGGATTTAACTGAGAGTCTGTTTATTTAACAAGATACAGGACCATGGACACAACTGTGTTATCAAGCTCCTCTTTTCTCTCAGGAAAATAAAATTTGATGAAGAATTTTTAAAAATGTTCCCCTATATTTAGAACCCTAAGCAACTGCACAAAATTTCATAATGTGAAAAATTTTATTAACATTGAATAAAATTTAAAAGCATATTTACAGTGATATTTAGTATTCAAAGGCTGAGAGGATAGTCTCCATTACAATTGCCTTTAGTGGCTTCCAGGGAGCAAAATGTCTCTTCTCAGGATAGGGATATTTTTAAAAATGTAGATCCCATGGGTGGTCCATTACACAAAGTTTTGCAAAATTCAATCAGCTTCTCACCAAATGTGGAAGAATTTCTTATCTTCCAATTCACATTATAGTTATCAGTGTAATAAATAATAAAACCTAGTTTGATCAGTATCATTTTATATTCAACTTCAAATGACATAATTAAAATAATCAGTGTCTGTGTGACCATCCCCAGTTTTATCTGGGATTCCACCATGTGCACACCCACAGCAGCTGGGGAAGTGCTGATTCACCAAACACAGCTACTCCCTGCATCTTCCCCCCCCCCCCCGGCCTTAAGTAACCTCTAAGCCATGTGCATATTCCTTGCATGGAATATTTCTTTTTTTAGGAGGAACCAGGTATCAAATCTGGGAATTTATGCATTGGAGACAGGCACTCAACCTCTGAGCTAAATGGCTCCCTTGTTCAGTTTTAAGAAATGATCTTCTATAAGGTATTTCATCTGGACTTAATTCAAGTCTTCTTTTGGGCATAACCTTAACCTGTAGTTGGGCAATTGGCAGGGCTTTATTTCACTTGAGGTGAGTTTTAAACAAATATTGGCAATGGCTTCTTTTAAGGTGAGATTCATTTTCTCAGTCTTTCAAATAGATTGAGTTATTCGGGGAGAATGCAAGTGCCAATCTATAACAGTCCACCTACATTTTAAGTCACTTCAGAAATAAAGGCCACCATATTGTCACTTTCTATAGAAATAGCAAGTCCAAACCATGGAATGATTTCTTTATTAAGACTTTGACTACTTCTTGAGATTTTTCCATTTGGCATGGGAAAGCTTTTACTCAATTAGTGAAAGTGTCTACAAACTTTAGCAAATACTCAAATTTACATCAGCTCTTGGCATAAAAATCAGTTTGTCAGTCCTCTCCTCTATGCCCTCTTTATTGTATTTCTTTGGTAAAGTCTGAAGGCTGAGTTTTAGGGTTAACTAGAGCACAAGTTACACACTAATCATTTACACACTGAATCATTCTACACAGATTGGGTCCTATGAGGAATTGACTTATCCACTGGAACAGTTTCATGTCCATAATGAGTAAGTTTATGGAAATAAATGACAATGGGTTTCACTAGGCTTTTGGGAAGAGCAACTTGTGGTAGTTTTCCCAAAGTTCTTTCAGGGACACTTTTAAAGCATCCATTGTCTGTGGCTTGAGTATATTCCCACTCTTTTTCTATGGCTAAATTTTTTTTCTAGTACTGGGGTTTCCCAAATGGCTTTAGGTTAGGGTCTCACCATCTCTGGGGTATTAATTGGTAGTCCAGTCTTTCAGGGTGGAGGGGTGTAATAAGAGTTGGTTCTATTCTCCTTGCAGCTAACTTAGTGGCTTTATCAGCTAAACAGTTTCTGTTTGCTTCCCTGCTATTGGAACTTTGGTGCTCTCTGCAATGAATGACTACTAATTTCCTGGGGGAGTATCAAAACTTCAGGCAGCTTTGAAATGAGATCAGCATGTTTATGTACTTATTAGCAGTTTCTATCAGGGTGACTACCAAATACCCTCCTTATTGTTTCCTATGGTCCATAAAATTGCTTCCATCAGTAAAAATCCAAGCGCTGGGATTTTTATGATTACATTAGACAGTCCCAGTCTACTGGAATATGTTTCCTAAAGAAGCTGTACACAGTCATTTGGGGGAGTATCCACTCTCATTTATCCTAAAATCTCAGAGCAAAGTGGCAGCATTAAGCTTGTCAATAGTCTTTAAAGTCACAATATGACTGCCTAGTGGTGTGGCTGGATTGATCTCCTTTGTTTAAATATTGTAATTGCATAATGAGGACTATAGATGTAATCCAGAGAACTTAATGTGAAATTTTCTGTCTCTAAAATAAGGTCACAAGTAGCTGTGTCTGTGTGCAGACAAGCAGGCCAGATTTGAGATACAAGGTCTAGCTGTTTGGACAGTTATGCTATTGGTTGGGTGCTCCTCCAAAGGTTTGAGTTAAAACTCCCAAGGTGCTGAATTTCCATTCATCTAAGAACAAGTGGAAAATTTTTTGTGGAGTCTGGCAGTCCTAGAGCTGGGGCAGTAAGTAATTTTTGCTTCAGCTTCTAAAAGTAAATGCATATTCTGGTGTCTAGACTAGGGGCTATTTTTCACTTCGTTTAAGTGTTTCATATAATAACTTAGCTATAAATCTAAAATTAGTTGTCCATGGAGGGAAGAGGCAAGATAGCATTGGTTTAAGTGGGTGCTCACCATCTCTCCTGCAAAAGATGGCTGAGTGGGGACAAGATCCTGTCCGAGTGAGCTGTTCTGGGAGCCCATGGAGCAGGAGACTTTGAGGCATCAATCTGGAGGGAACTGGACAGGGAGATAGATTGTTCAAGACAAAACCATGAGTTTTTAGACATGTATGTAACCACCCTCAGGGCAAAGGGCCAGGGTGAACCCAGACCTCAGCTGACTATCCAGTGAGAGGAAGCATATCCCAAGAGAGGGAGAGTTCTGGCAAAGGGTAGAGAGGGTTTTCTTTCTGTGAGTTTGGTTACCTAGATCCCCTTTGAGCTTTATAGAGTACACCAGCTGGCTCAAAGTGGCACCAGGTAGAGGGAAGAAGTGAATCTGCTGAGGAAGTCTGATTTACCTAAACACCCTTGGATAGAGAAACTTAGCCTGTGAGAGGGTGGAGTCAGGCAATCAACCAGTTCCATGTTGAAAATTATCAAAATTTCAACTCCCCTAAAGAAGCCAGGCAGTAGGAAGTGCTTAATAAGTTTCTAATAGCCTATTTAGGGTCCCCTGGGAGGAAAGGGTGGTCTAGAAGAGAGTTGAGAATCATTTCTGTGTGGTGAATTCAGTCACCAGAGCCCCATTTGTATTTCAAAAGGGAACTCAATCTGACCAGGAGAGGGGAGGGGGGATCTGTTCATACAGCCTGTTGAATCCTGCTGCCCTAGAAGAGTCAAAGATGCTTGAGGGAAAGTGATTGCATAGCTTTCTGAAGAGCTAACTGACCCAACCAGAAAATTTATCTTAGTGGAGGAGTTTCCACCTTGACTATATGAGGTCCCTAGTTCAAATCCTGGCTCCTTTTAGAGTAGTGATCCACTGGGATATCAAACACCCAGCTGATACATTAGAACTGAGAAAACATACACATTATTTTTGTAATAGGTTCTCTTGGTTCCCTTATTTTTCCTAATAAAAAAGGTTACTTTTAAAAAATAAGTTAATTTACTCACTAAAACCCACTTTAAAGCCTGCAGGACAACTAATTGATGAACACGCACAGCCTAAGATGTTCCACAGGGCCTAGGAAGGAACGTTGTCCTTCCTTAGTTTTTGTTTGCTTGCTTGTGTATTTGTTTTTTGTTTCTTGTTTTTCTTTGCTCTTTCCTTCCCCAACTTTTTTCAAAATTAGGTGCTACTTGCCTGTTTCATCTTTGCTGTGTTTCTTCTTCCTTGATTTCTCATTTTTTGTGTATACTGATTTTGTCTAAGAAGGCTACCTCTTTTCTTTCCTTCACCTTTCTATCTTCTGCTTTCTGTTGTGGGTCATACATTCAACCTTTCTTTATCTAATCCTCAATTTTTCTGGTTTCTATTTCAATCTTGTCTATTCTGTTTTCTTTTCTTTTCTTTTTTTGTTAACTTGTTTCTTTTTGTCCTTTCTTTTCTCATTCTCTCTCTACTCATCATTCTGGCCTTTTAAATCATTCTGATATTTTTCTCTATTCAGTTTCATATTCCATTGCAGGTACTCCACTTTTTTACTCCTATTACTCTACACTGCTTACAAGAGTTTAATAATCATTTTACTAAGTCTTAAACAGTCCCTCTTTTAACTTTTACTATTATTATTACTATTATCCTCTTTCTTTACTTATTTCTATGGCTTTCTATGGCTCTAATCTCTTTCCTTCAAGGAAACATAAAAAACAGCAATGAAATAGAACAAGAAGAACAAATTATCAAAGAAAACACTTAACACACACACAAAGCCAGCAGCTAAATAAAACTCCAGAGTAGAGAGGGAAACTTATCAACTGAAAAACCCATCAAGATAAAAAGATGACCAGATGGCAACAAAAATTACAAACCATACTGAGAAACATGAAGACATGGCCCTGTCCAATGAAAAAACTAAAAACCAGGAAGAGATGCAGAACATTGGACAACTAATCAAAGCTGTCCAAATAAATATCATGGACCAACTTAATGAAGTGAGGGAAGAGATTAAGGATAGTATGAAGACAACAGCCGAACATACTGAAGAAATTGTAAACATATATAAAAAGATAGTAAATATGATGATGATGAATGTCACAATACAAGAAATCAAAAAGAAGCTGGATTCATATAACAGCAGATTTGAACAGGCATTAGAAAAAAATAGTGATGTGGAAAACAGTACATCTGAAAACAAACAAAGTAGAACAGCTAGATAAAAAGATAGAAAAAATCCAGCAGGGATTTAGGGATTTGAACAACACAAGATGCACAAACATACACATTATAAGTATCCCAGATGGAGAAGAGAAGGAAAAGGGGACAGAAGGAGTGTTGAAGGAAATAATGACTGAAAACTTCCCAACCCTATTGAAGGAGATAGACATACATGTCCAGGAAGCACAGTGTACCCCAAACAGTATAAATCCCTATGGGCCTATTTCAAGATATATACTTGTCAAACTATTCAATGCTCAAGACAAAGAAAATACTCAAGGCAGTAAAAGAAAAGAAAAC
This sequence comes from Tolypeutes matacus, assembly GCA_026826555.1. Taxonomy (NCBI): domain Eukaryota; kingdom Metazoa; phylum Chordata; class Mammalia; order Cingulata; family Chlamyphoridae; genus Tolypeutes; species Tolypeutes matacus. The sequence continues at coordinate 744,213 of JAKSZT010054581.1, forward strand.
ATACAAGAGAAGCTCAATAAGATTAAGTGCTAATTTCTCATCTGAAACCATGGAGGCAAGATGACAATAGTCAAGGTACTAAAAGAAAAAAACTTGAGCCAAGAATTCTCTATCCAGCACAGCTGACATTCAAAAATAATGGAGAATTCAAAATATTCACAAATAAACAGAAATTAAGAGAGTATGCCAAAAAGAAATCAGCCTTTCAAGAAATACTAAAGGGAGTTCTGCAGTTTGAAAGGAAAAAGCAGTAGAGAGAGAGTTGAGGGAGGATGTAAGAACAACTTAAAAGACAAAAAGAAAATAAAAACAGCATATGACATAAATAAACCCAAAAGTATGCCTAATATAAGTAATTCCTTGACAGTAATAACACTGAACATTAATGGATTAAACTCACTGGGCAAGAGACACAGATAGGCAGAATGGAAAAGGAAATATGACCCATATATATGCTGTCTACAACAAACCTACCTTAGACCCATGGATTCAAGAAGGCTGAAAGTGAATGGTTGGAAAACAATTTTACAAGCAAACAATAACAGAAAAAAAGGTGACAGTAGGTATGCTAATATCAGACAAAATAGACTTTAAATGCAAAACTATTCTAAGACACAAAGATGGACACTATATATTAGTAAAAGAGGTAATCTTTCAAGAAGAAAGAACAATCATAAACATTTATATACCTAACCAGGGTGCCTCAAAATACATGAGTCAAACACTGGAAAAACTAAGTGGAGAAATAGATGCCTTTAAAATTATAGTGGGAGACTTTAATACATCATTATCACCATTAGACATAACATCTAGACAAAGAATCAATAAAGAAACAAAGACTCTGAATAATACACTAGAGGATCTGGACCTAATAGATATATACAGAACACTACACCCAAATAAGGTGGGATATACATTCTTCTTGAGTGCACATGGATCATTCTCCAAAATAAACCACATGCTAGGCCACAGAAAAATTCTCAATGAACTCAGAAAGATTGAAATTATACAGAGTAATTTCTCTGACACAATGGGATGAAGCTGGAAATCAGTAAGGGCCAGAGAACTACATTAGACACAAAGGTATGGAAGTTAAACAACACACTTTTAGACAAACAGTGGGTCAAGGAGGAAATTTTGAAAGAAATCAGTACCTACCTTGAAATGAATGAAAATGACAACACAACATATCAAAACCTATGGGATGCTGCAAAAGTTGTATTGAGAGGAAAATTCATAGCTATAAACGCATATATCAAAATAGAATAAAGAGCTAAAATCAAAGACCTAACTGCACATCTGGAGGAATTACTAGAAGAACAACAAACCAATCCAAAAGGAAGTAGAAAGTGGGAAATAACAAAGAATAGAGCAGATCTAAATGAAAGAGAAAATAAGAAAGCACTAGAAAAAATAAACAAAACCGAAAGCTGGTTCTTCAGGAAGATCAATAAAATTGACAAACCCTTAGCTAGACTAAGAAAGAAAAATAGAATGAAGATGCAAATACACAAAATAAGAAATGAGGAAGGGGATATCACCATCAACCCCACAGAAATAAAGGGTATCATAAGAGGACACTTTATAAATTATTTTCCAATAAGAAGGACAATTTAGAGGAAATGGACAAATTCTTAGAACACACAAGTAGCCTACACTGATGAAAGAATAAATTGATTAACTCAACAGACCAATCACAAGTAAAGAGACAGAATCAGTCATCAAAAACCTCCCACTAAAAAAAGCCCAGAACCAGAAGGCTTCACAGGTGAATTTTATGAAACATTCTAGAAAGAACTAACACCAATCTTCCTTATGTCTTCCAAAAATTAGGAATAGAAGGAACAATGCCTAACTCATCCTATGATGCCATCATTACCCTAATACCAAAACCAAACAAAGGTACCACAAAAAAGGAAAATTACAGACCAATCACTCTGATAAACCTAGATGCTAAAATCATCAGTGAAACACTTGCTAAACATATTCAATAACACATTAAATGAATTATACATCAGGACCAAGTGGGTTTCACCGCACTTTTGCAAGGATGGTTAAACAATAGAAAATCAGTGCTATAAACCACATAAACAGATCAAAAGAAAAAAACACATTATCATGTCTATAGATGCAGAAAAAGCATTTGACAAAATACAGCACCTTTTCCTGATAAAAACACAGCAAAAGATAAGAATAGAAGGAAACTTTCTGAAAATGTTAAAGGGGGTATATGAAAAATCCACAGCTAACATCATATACAATGGTGAAATCCTAAAAGCTTTCTCTCTAAGATTAGGAATAAGACAAGGATGCCTACTATCAACGCTCCTATTTAACACTGTATTAGAAGTACTTGCTCAAGTACTGAGACAAGAAAAAGATATAAAATACATTCAAATTGGAAGGGAAGAAGTAAAAATTTCACTATTTGCAGATGACATGATCCTAAACATAGAAAGTGCTGGAAATCTACAACAAAGCATATAGAGCCTATAAATGAGTTCAGTGAAGTCTCAGGCTATAACATCAATGTTCAAAAATCAGTAGCATTTCTGTACAAAAATAATGAGCAATCTGAGGAGGAAATTAAGAAAAAAAATACCATTTACAATAGAAACTAAAAAAAATTAAATACATAGGAAAAAACTTAACTAAAGATGTAAATGACTTATACACAGAAATCTACACAGCCCTATTAAAGGAAACCAAAGAAGACTTAAATAAATGGAAGAATATTCCCTGTTCATGGATAGGAAGACTAAACATCATTAAGATGTCTATCCTACCCCAAATAATCTACAGATTTAAGACAAACCCAATAAAAATCAGCACAGCATTTTTTACTGAATTGGAAAACAAAATATGAAATCTATTTGGAAAGGCAAGAGACCCTGAATAGCCAAAGACATATTGAAAAAAAAAATAAAGTTGGAGGAATCACACTACTTGACTTTAAATCATACTGCAAAGCTACAGTGGTCAAAACTGCATGGCATTGGCACATGGATAGACATATTGACCAATGGAACTGAATTATAAACTCTAATATAGATCTTTGCAAATACAGTTATCTGATAATCAACAATGCCACCAAGCTCACTCAACTGGGAGAGAATGGCCTCTTCAACAAATGGTGCTTGGAGAACTGGATATCCATATCCAAACAAATGAGAGAGAAACACCATCTCACACATTATACCAAAATCAACTCAAGATGGATCAAAGATCTAAATATAAGAGCCAAGACCATAAAGACCTTGGAAGATAATGTAGGAAAGCATCTACAGGACCTTGTAATAAGAAATGGCTTCATGAACTTCACGTCCAAAGCATGAGCAGTGAAAGAAAAAAAGAGATAAATGGGGTCTCCTGAAAATTAAAACCTTTGGTACTTCAAAGGAGTTTGTCAAGTAAGTGAAAAGACAGCCTTCACCATAGAAGAAAATATTTGGTAACCATATATCAGATATAAGCCTAATATCCAGCATTATATAAAGAAATCCTATATCTTGAAAATAAAAAGATAAACAACCCATTTTAAAAATGGGCAAGCAATTTGAACAGGCACTTTTCCAAAGAAGAAATACAAATCACTAAAAAGCACATGAAAAGATGCTCATCACTAGCTATTAGGGAAATGCAAATCAAAATTCCCATGAGAGACCATCTTACACGTATTAGGCTGGTGGCCATTAAAAATATGAGGACAACAAGTGTTGGAGAGTATTTGGAGGAATGGGAACCCTCATCTACTGCAGGTGGGAATGTAGAATGGCCCCACCACTGTGGAGTACAGTTTGGTGGTTCCTCAGAAAACTAAATATAGATCTGCCATGTGTCCCAGCATTTCCACTTCTGGGTATGTACCCAGAATAACTTAAAGCAAGGACATGAACAGATATGCACATCAACATTCATAGCATAATTATTCACTATAGCCAAAAGTTGGAATCACCCCAAATGCCCATCAACAGATAAATGAAAAAACAAAATGTGATATATACATACAATGGAATATTACTCAGCTGTAAGAAGGAATACACTACTAACACAAGGGATAACATGGATGAATCCTGAGGACCTTATGTTGAGTGAAGCAAGCCAGGTATTGAAGGACAAATATTACATGACCTTTCTGATATGAATTAAGCAAATCGAGCTGACTCAGAGAGCTAGAATCTGGAAGACAGGTTTACAGGAAATAGGAAGGTAGAAGAAGGTTGTGAGCTAACACCCATATGGATGAAATCTATGATAAGGTGGAAGTGAGTAGTTGTGCATTAAAGAGGTATGACAGTGGTGTAGGGATACTATTGGGTTTGGTGTGCAAGCTTGGCAGGGTTTAGAGTGGGGAGTATGGGTTGAATGGTCCAAGGAACTGGGAGGAGCATTGGGGGAGGGGAAAGGTGAGCATTCGGGACAGGTGGGTACGTGCGTGAAACTACCTTGTTGAGAAACTTTTGGCAATATGAGAAAGAAATGTTACTGGTTTAGCATGTTGATGGGGGTTCCTTGGGACAGGGCACACCTGGGACAATCTTCTAGAGAATGTGCAAGTGATCATTTTGTTATAGTGTGCTGTATCAGTGGAGGGAGACCCTCATAATGAATGGAAAGGAGTTGTACTCTCATGCTGGGGAGGCCTGATATGTTTTCAAACAGAAGAGGGGTATGTCTCTCAAGAACATGGGCAATTCCTTATAGGGGAGGACAGACTAATATGTCCAGCCCTCATGTTGTTGCAGGTGTCTAAGAATCTTGTCCTTCATGGAGTGAAGAATGGTGGTCTCCATGGGCCCTGAAGGGAGGGGAGGAAGGAATAGAAGAGATTGAATAGGGGGAATTTGGGGGCAATGGAAGTGTTCGGTATGATCATGCAATGATGGATACAAGCCATGTTAAATTTCATCAAAAAATTATAAAATGTATGGTCTAAAATGTAAACCATAATGTAAACCATTGACCATGGTTGGTAGCTATGGTTCAATATTTATACATCAGTTGTAACAAATTTACCATCCATATGTAAAAAGATTAATAGGGAAGGGGGAAAGGGGGGAGAATGTTGGGTATATGGGAGTCCCCTATATTCTGTATGTAACCTTACTGTGGCCTAAAACTTCTTTGAAGACAATATTTAAAAAAAATAAGACATGGGAAGAAACAGAAGAAAATGCCACTGTATATTCAGGACAACTGATATGACAGTGCTGAAAGGAAAAACATCAAAAAATAATTTATTTTATTTTATTTTTTAAATACCCCAATCTTTTTTACTTTATTTTAGTTTACTTTCTCTAAATTATTTTCTATTTTATTTCTTATGTTTAAATCTATCATTATTATCTCATTTTTCTATTAATCAAATTTGGCAATATTCTTGCCTTCATTTTTGAAGAGATTCTGAATCATGGAAGGGTTACAACTATGGCAGAGGAGGATCAATGGGATGGGGTGTCAGTGATGGGGGATACATGGGAAGAAGTTCACCTGGGCATACATATAAGGTATATAAATATTTTCAAATGTTCATGGATCATTGCCACAGTGAATGGAGATTCACACAACTTAAAGATTACTGAATTCCCATCCTAGAGAGCTCTGCCCCATTCTCTAATGACACAGCAAAAATCCCCTAAGTGCAGGGGCAATGACTAGTGATGGACCCTTGATGTTGATGACTATGCTTGTGAGCCTTTTGCTCTTGAATTTGCAACTTAGCCTAGTGTTGGAGAGTGTTTAAGAGTTACCTTCTGAGGGTCACCTTGTTGCTCAAATGTGGCCTCTCTCTAAGACAAACTCAGCATATAAATGCATTACCTTCCCCCAGCATGGCACATGACTCCTGGGGATGAGCCTCCATGGCACTGAGGTAAGACCACCAAACACTGGCTGGTGATACAACTTGAAAAAGACCATGAATAAAAAGGAGAAAAGGTAAAGACAAATGAGTGTATATGGCTATGAGACTTCAAAATGAGTCGGGAGTTCACCAGAGAGGTAACGCTCATGTATGTCTCAGCAGGATCTCAAGGTAGATTCTACTCCAAATAGTGGGGGTGCTGAGAGCACTGGAGATAGCCAGGACCTATGATCATAGCTGATAGCTCTGGAGTTTGGTGCCTTGCCAGTGGCTCTACTTTGGAGTTTGTGCTCCTGAGTGTGACAGAGTTGGACTCAGATGTGACTTCTTTACACATGCTTCTCTCTCTTTTATTTGAACTTATATATGTTGCTGGAGTTGGTAGGTATACATCCAACAGACTTTAATCTCTGGGCTGCCCATGTACCAGCTGGGCCCTGAAACTCAATGGAGTTGCAATACCTAATTTCCAGTTCATTGTACTCACCCAGGACAATTAACAAGCACATGATGATGGACAATGAACATCCCAAGGAACTGAGAGTGAGAGTCTACAACTGCAAGCAAGAGAGTCCCATCCATCTGCCTCATGAGATCAAAGCCTTTTCTCAGTTAGAGGGGTGGTGAGCAACACCATCCCAGAATCCTCAGGATTGGGGAATGAACTATGGACTAAAGTAGACTTACCGGTGTTCTTCTATAGACTTGTGAGTCTAGCAATGTTAGAAACTATTTCATTCATGTGGAGGCAGTGGCTGCTAGAGGTTCTAAGGGCAGGGAGAGGGAAATACAGGTGAAATATGAGAGCATTTTGGGGACTTGGGAATTTTCCTGAATGACATTACAATGACAGATATGAGCCATTACATATCTTTCCATAACTTACAAAATTGTGCAGGGGAGAGTGTAAACTGCAATGTAATCTATAATCCATATTTAGTGGCAATGTTCTAAAATGTTTTCATCAATTGTAACAAATGTACCACACTAATGAAAGATGTTATTAATTGGGAAAATGTGGCAGGTGTAGGAAGTGGGGCATTGGGAATCCTCTATATTTTTATGTAACATTTATGTAATCTAAATATCTTTTAATATATATATATATATATATATATATATATTAAAAAATAAAACTAATTAGTTATCCAGAGCTTATAGTAACCAGGCACGTCAAGAAATTCTATGAGTTCCTTTTTGTTCATAGGCTTGATACTCCATATAACACTTCCTTTTAACTTGTCAAGAGGGGCTATTGTCCCTCAGAGAATTTAATACCAAAATATTTAACATGAGTTTATGTAACTTGGGCCTTCTTTTCTGACACTTATATCCTTTTTCAGCTAGTCTCAGTAACATTATTACTGTGTTCTCATCTGAGGCTTCTTTTATTTTGCTAGCAATGGTATGTCATCTACCTATTGAAGGAAAAGTCCTTCCCTGAGTTGCACCACCTGCAGATCCCTGGATAGGGCTAGCCCCCAAGAGGTCAAAGAATTCTTAAACCTTTGAGGCAGCACAGTCCAACAATACTGTTGCTTCATTCTTGTGTCAGGATCTTCCTTTCCAAATCAAAGAGTCTCTGTGATCCCTTCTCTACAGGATGCAAAAGAAAGGATCTTTTAAGTCCAAGACTCTGAATCAGGTGTATGTGTTAGTGATATTATCAAAGAGTGTGTAGAGATTGGGCACCAGTGGATGGATGTCTTCCACTATCTGATGAATAGGTCTCAAATCTAGTACAAATATACATTCCTGAGTACCTGGTTTAAGCACTGGTAAGATAGGGGTTTAAAGTCTGGTTGATAGGGTCTAATAACCCCGCACTTGAGAAATTTCTTGATTAGAGGTTATATGTTAGCTCTAGCCTCCTGGCTGAGTGGATACTGTTCTAGATGTTGTGGGGTGGTATTTGGCCAGTCTTACCTTGACTTTCTGTACTTCAACTGCCCATTCTGGGGGTCCCCCAGTAACATATACCTCAGCTGGAATCTGTTGGTTTTTCTCTTTGGGTAGTCCCCAAACTTCTCGTAGTCCCCAGCTAAATCAAGCAGGGGTGTTTGGAAGTCACAGATGTGTATGGCTATGACCTATATGTTCACTTCATTAGGTGAAAATCAAAGTGAAGCTTGCAATTTGGAAATTAAGTGTTGGCCAAGAAGAAGAATTGGGCATTCAGTCATGTAGTGATATCTATGAGTCAGTGAGACTCTCAGTGCTTCTGAGAATTGCTTAAAGTTTTTAGTCCCCATAATGTCAATATTAGGGACTGATTCATTATTTTTTTTTATTTAGTCTCTGGTTAAAAACAGAATAAGTGGTTTCAGTGTCCAAAATGATGTCAGCTAACTTGAAATGGGAACTGAGATTCAGTGTGGGTAATCAGGGTGATTTCCCAACCAGTGATGGTACTCCCAAGCCCAATCACTCCAGGTTGCTGTCTTCATCCCCTTCTAACTGTGGGAGTGGGACCACTAGCCTGGATGTCCTAGCCCCTCCCTTGCCAGGGAGACTCAGGCATTCCTGCTTCCAGTATCCCTTCTCCTTACAGTAAGCACATAGCTGGGGACATAATGGTCTTCCTGGGGTCCTGGGGGATCTTAATCTTCACTGAGCTTCCCATGGAAGCTTTTTCTCATCTCAGGGTCTGTGCACCTCTGATATTCTTGCTGATAGCTGCTCCTATGAGGTGGGCTTTGTAGGCAGCATGTTTCTTTTGCTGCTTCTCATGGGTGGTCTCTAGTTGTGAAAAACCTGAAAGGCAATCTCTACTAATTGTGACATAGGCATATCCAATTGTAAAGGCATTACTTACTTCAACCACTTTGTCCTTTGTCTTTCATATGTCTTTCTGATAGTGGCCACTTCTATACTCTCCTCCAAGCATTTCTCTTGTTTTTTGCTGTTGTTTTTTGTTTTGTTTCCGGGCTGCAGAACTCCCTTTAGCATTTCCTGCAGGGCTGGATTCTTGTTTACAAACTGTCTTAGTTTCTGTTTATCTGTGACTATATTAAATCATCATGATATTTGAATGACAATTTGACCAGAGAAAGAATTCTTGTTTGGCAATTTTTCCCTTTCAGTACTGCAATTATATTATATCACTGCTTTCTCATCTCCATGGTTTCTGAAGAGAAATCTGCACTAAGTCTTACTGGATGTCCCTTGTATGTGATGTTTCACTTCTCCCTGGCTGCTTTCAGCATTTTCTCTTTATCTTTAGCATTTGACAATCTGAATATTATGTGTCTTGCAGTAGGTATATTTGGATTTATTCTAATTGGAGTATGCTGTGCTTCCTGGACACATATTTTCATGTCTTTCATGAGAGTTGGGAAATTTTGGGCTATTATTTCCTCAAATACTCTTTCTGCCTCTTTCCCCTTCTCTTCTCCTTCTGGAACTCCCATAACATTATGTTGGTGCACTTCATTCTATCATTCAACTCCCTGAGCACCTGTCCAATTTTTTCCATTCTTTTTTCTCTCTGTTCATCTCTCTTTTAAATTGCAGCTGTTCTGTCTTGATTCTTTCTTCTATGATTTCAAATCTGCTGTTGTATATCTCTATTGTATTTTTAATCTCACTTATCATATCTTTCATCCATATAAGCTCTGTTATTTTTCTATGCAAGATTTAAAATTTTTCTTTGTGCCCACCCACTATCTTCTTAATGTCTTTTATTTCTTTAGCCATGTTGTCCTTCAACTCCATGAATTGTTTTAGGACATTTGTATGGACCTCATTCATTAGTTGCTTCAAGTCCTGTGTCTCATCTGGGGCTTTGATTTGTTCCTTTGCCTGAATCATACTGTCCTTTTTCTTAGTAATATTTACAATTTTTGCTGATGCCTTGGCATCTGATCATTATGCTGAATTTATTCAGATGTTCAGTTTCTCTCTCTTGCCTAGGGATTGACTGTTATATAGCTGTGTGTTACCACTGTTCTTTGATTCTTGGTTCCACTGGTTCTGGATATTAAGGATTACCTGTTTAACTGCTCAAACCAGGGCTAAGGACCCAGTAATGATGTGCAGGTTACTTTCCAAGGGCCTTGGAGAGGGAGGTTGTAAAGGCATCTGATTGTCTTATTTATTTATTTATTTATTTATCTATCTATCTATTTATTTATTTATTTATATTTTACTTTCTTTTCATGCACTTTTCTGGTCTGCCAGCAGGTGGTGATCTTTGGCAGATCTCTCAGCTCAGACTCCAGATGCTAGGGGGGAATAAATTTACTGTAACTCCAAGTGTGGAACAGAAGTATTGTTCTCAGTTTGGGCCAAGCTTCAAAAACAAATTTTATCAGAAGCTATTCTTCTCCCTTGGCTGATCACATCCTCTCTCTGTCCCTCTGTGTCCTCAACAAAAAGCCCAGGACAGTAGGGAGGGTGTGTAAGAAGGCAAATTATCTTTTGCTCCTTGCAGGCTGTCATGGAAAACAATTGCATGGCCCCACTCTGTTTGGAATTGTAAGATCCCTCCAATGCAGTAAACCAAGTTCACTGCAGCTTTACTCATGGGATTTTTTCAGCCAACTAAGACTCCTTTCCAACACCCCTCTCTCTTCTGGGTGGTGCCTAGCCTTACCCTGGTGTCCTTAGCTCCAGAATAACCCTCCAGACAGTCTCCACTTGTCCTCTAGCTATTTTTCTGGGAAAGAAGTGATTTCAATGCCTCTCTAATCTTCCATCTTTTAGGCCAGTATATTCATCATTGTCTTTTTATAATACTATTCTCCTTTCTTCCAAAGTTAACAGCTCATTCAATACAGCCTGTTTGCCCACCCAACTAAGAATATGAATTGCAATAATACAATTAAATATATTTTCCATTTTCTTGGGATCTTCCCAGTAACTTTGGACTCAATTCTTTCAATTGTACATGTTTAAAGTGGAGAGTGGACTGTGTACAACCATGTAACCTCTTGGATATCCTTGATTAACAATCCCAGCTGGCACCTGCCTTACTGGGAATTGCCCAGCTGTGGGAAGGCTCCCTGGACAAAATGGATACCTGTGATTGAAGTGGGGAGGCCATTTCTGGGGGCATCTAAGGGTAGTTCAGGTTCACCCTACCCCTTTTCTTCTCCTTCCTAAGGTGCTGCTGGAGTAGTGGGAACAATGAACAAGTCCAGCACTTTATCTGAGGGGTTGGATTCAAGGAATAGTTTCTTCCCTCTGCTGTCAGATTGTCTTAGGCCTGTGACTTGATAACCTCACACCATGCCCAAAACAAAGGTAATGCAGTTTAAGATTATTAGCTAAAGCCATAAAATGTTGAACATACGATATTTCATCCATTTACTGTCTTTTACAATATATTTCTAATTGCAAAATAGCATTGTATTCAAAAGATCCCTTTGGTGGCCATTCCTGATCATGCTCTAATTTATACTGTGGTCATGCATTTTTACTCAGAAATGTCATTCTTTTTTCATTTATGGAGTTGCATAATTAAATTGTTCCTAATATTTTAAGAGGCAGTCTAGAGGATCACACTACTCTTTCAATCCAGAGCTCTTTTTATTGTCCATTGTGACCTCTGTCAGTGCTTGGGTGAGTTACATTTTAAGTTCATTGATCAGAATTTTAGTACTCAACCAGGATACCAATGAGAGGTCTCCTATACCTGGGAAATGGATACTTGGGTAGGACTCTAACCTACAATCCTAGGACCACCTAGCTCCAAACCTAATCCAGAACCAAGAACCAGGGATGGTCTAGCCACCTAGAGCTTCAGCAGATTTAAACCTTCACTCTAGAGAACAACTAATAATTTTGATAAGAAAATCACTATCCACTGAGGCTGCTGGGATCCTGTGGGCTTCCTGTTTCCTTGCTGGCTGGCTGCTTTCAGGATCCTCAGTGCCATAGGCAGAGGAATCCTGACCCCAGGTTTCTGAGACAAGGTGTTCCCATATCCACACAGCCAAGCTCAAGGGCTCCCCATGTCAGGGGCCAGTGAGTCCATCAGGCAGCAATCCTCTCAGTGGTCAGAGGGCCCCAACTGGGTTGCCCAACTTTAGGGAATCACCTCACACATCCTCTGGGTCTAGGCATAGCCCAGAGAATTGACTAGCTCAGTGAGTTTGGTCACTCAAGGAAAGAGGTTTATTAAATTGGTAGAGGACAGGAGATTGGATATCTCAGATCTGCCTCCCCAACAAAATTTAGAGTGGCATTACATTGCCTTGTGTAGAGGAGGAGTTAGGGATTGGGATAAGGAGACTGATGGGTTGGAGGGGCTGCATTTGTGCATGCATGCACTATAGCATTACATGTTTAAAAAGGAAAGCTACATGCTTCATCATACATCATGCATGTAGAGAAATTGGCATCTAAATCCCACACAGAGGCATATAATTTATTATTATAATGAACTAAAGTTCAGTGAAGTTCATTCTACTACTAAACTGAGTCGGCACTAGGAATAGGAAAATGCCATTATGTGGTTAACTAACTTTTGTGATCAGCTACTGATCACAGCTATTCTATCTTGGTTGGCAGGTTTCTAAATACAGCAATGTTAAGCTTGGGAGAGAAACATGTGTGGCATTACTAAGGAAACAGGGCAGAGGGTTGAGCCATTGGGGATGTAAAGTAAATTCATGGCAACATCATTATGGGACAATCACCTGGATGAACAGGACAATAGGGAGACAAGGTGCTCCTCAGAGGCTCTGAATCATCATGTTTGTCTGGCGAGGTCATAAACCAAGCCAGGCTTGGATGGGCAGAGAATCGTGAGTTACAGACAGAGATCTTTCCATGTTCAAACCCACCCCCCGTGGTCCATGCAGCCCCATCTGGTTCCTGAGAGTGCCAAGTCTCTACTTACACTGGCATCATCCTTCTCTGGTTGGGATGTCCCTACCTCTCTGGTCACTTCTGTCATATCATCATGGCCTGGGCTTATGGAATCTATGGAACTGAAGTTGAGTGTCATACAACAACAAACCTGCCATCTGCCAAATCTCCATGGGGCTTCATGTCCAGCTTCCTCAGGTATTAATTTTTGGATTTCCCAAAACATAAGAAAATAAAAATATATTTCATGTAGTGTGGCAGTTTGATATTATTTATGAATTCCATAAAGAGATACAGATTATGTTTGTAAACTGGTTTGTTCCTCTGGGCTTGATACCCTTTGACTGTATTAGATTCAGCTGAGATTTCTTTTATTAAATTATGTTAAGTTTAGGGCTTTAATTCAACCACATCATTACAGTGTGACTCAGCGTTGAGTCCCAGCCCCCTTGGTGGACTGATAAAACAGACTCACACAGAGAAGATACACAGAGGATCCTGCAGCCCAGGAAGAGAGATGAGCCTGATAGTTTACAGCTGACCTCATGAAGAGACCAGAGCAGCTGAGTTCAGAAAGAAATGAGCCCTGAGAAGAACAATGAGTCTTATGCCAGCCTACAGCTGAGATTGGAAGAAGCTGGGACCACAGGGCCTTAAGAGGAAAAAGGAAGGCAGGAAAAAAATGACTTTGGGTGAGAAAGTACCTCTTATGGTACCTTGAGTGGGACTCTTTAGGGCCTTATGACTGTAAGCTTCTACCCCAAATAAATACCCTTTATAAAAACCAACAGATTTCTGGTACTTTGCACTAGCACCCTTTTTTGCTGACTAATACATGTAGATACAGAAAATGTCCCTTATGTAACTTATTTCCCAATGGGATGAGGAGTTATTCCCACACCCATTCTGTCCTCACAAAGTGATGGACCTTTCTGAGACATTGACCCTCTTCTACCATGATTATCATTCCTTTAAATAGGATCCTGGGTTAATCAAGACATACAACTCATACTGAATTTCGACTAGTACCCTTGAGTGACTGCTTTTGCAGAATCTGTAAAGGTCTAGCCCAATACACAGTATTAAGAAAAAGAAAGTCAATATTTCTCCAAATGTACAAGGAATAGATCACTCTGAGAAGCTACTACTAATCTTGTGGCAACCAAGGTTGAAAACCTAGGTTAAAGAATGTTTTTTTCTTCAAAATTCAATTGCCACACTTGGCGTGAGAAAAGTCATTTACCAATAACCAATTAAGATTTAAAATTTTGTTCTCTGCCATTAGATTGGGAACTTCACAGGAGGAGGTATAGAATGATATAATTAGTGCTTTACCCTCAACACCCCGCTTTTTCATTTGTTTTTAGTAAATGTGATATGAATGTTTGAACTGAGGATGAATAAATCAATTATTTTTCCTTTAAATGTCTTTGGCACAAACCAGATTTCCATCACTGCTCATTTACAGTCTCACTCAAATTTACTGAAATAAATATTGAAAATTTGAATCATCATGTATTACTTAGTATTTAGGAGCACATATTTTTTGCATTAATGTCCAAATAAATATTATTATAAATTAAAGACTCTTTAATCCAAAACCTAAAGCCACAATGTTACATATTTTTCCTACCATACTATTTTTCTGAGGGACAAACTGAGGTTCATAATAGAAACCAGCCAGAAATCCACCTGTGATAGTGCTGTCTACCTGCAGATTTCATGTTGGTGAATGCTAGGCAAACTCTGCTGGAAGCAATGCACCTTCCAGGATCAGTGAAAAAGGGAATGAGACGGTTATTTCCTTCCCAGGCAGGCATTTATGGTGATCAAACCTCATATGATTGGACACTCTACCTAATCAAATCAAGTGGATCCAATCACCCTTGGTCTTTTTGCCATTTCCAATCATTTACAAAATTTCAGTAGCAACCTGTGTGTATTTTAGAAATATATATTTTATCCAAGTTCACAAATTATGTGCATATGGCAATACACTGTAGCTTTCTGCACATTGCATTTTGTCTCAAATAATTCCTTGAAAGTCTCCATTTGGACACATATACTGGAACCTAGTTCATTCAGTTTCACTGCTGTTTACCGCTGATTTATATTATATGTGGATTTCTTTTCTAATCCCTTCTCCTTTTGGTTAACATTTGTGTTCTTTCCAACACATCCCTTCAATTAGTTAGTGTTGGGGATATTTTGGGGGACAAACACTTATTGATATGAAGAGAATGTGAAGAATGGAAGTGCTAGATCATTGCTTTGGAATATTTTCAAATATCGCCCAAGAGACCATCATGTCCTCCAGGTAATTGCACAAAGAGCACCCCACTGACACTGGAGGAGAGTCTCCATAGTTAAATATTGTGGCCCCACTGGGTAGAATTTGATAAAAGGAATTTTATATATGTGAAATTGTATTAGTTATTTGCATTTCATTTATTGTCTATGGTACAGTTTATAAAATTATTTACCACATGATGTTACTAATCTCTGAATTGTCTGGTCATGTTCCTTTTGTCTATATTTGTTGGTCATTTTATTTTTGGTTTTGGATTGGTAAATATTTTATTTTCTAACTCTTCTGGATACTATCACTTCTTTATTTTTATTTTTTCAGTTTTCTTTTTCTTTGGATACTATTATTTTCTACATGATACCATTGTCAATATATTTTCCTATTCTGTAGCTGGCCTTAACTTCTATTGTCAGATAGAATTTACTGATTTTTCATGTTGGGAGTTTGGCATTAATTTACAAAAGCTAAGCTAGTGTGAGTCTGGTAGAATTTCTCAGTGATCATCTCATTTATTTATACAGCAACTATGCTCTGTGCACTCACCCAGTGCTAGGTGCTGGGTTAGACTCTGGGTCCAGTGATGAAAGTGATCTACTTTCTTTCTGCTTTCATGGAGCTCAGGGTCTGGAGGTAGAGATGGAAGAAATTAGTAAACAATTTCATGTGAATTAGAAGAGCAAGTGCCATAGTGAAAATCAAGCAGGATGCTGCAAGAGGGGAGCTAGAAGCCACTAGGTGGGTGGGCCTGAAAGAAGTCATTGAGGTAAATTTTGGGCTGCAACCAGAATGAGTAACAGGAGCCAGCCCTGCACAAGTATGTGAACAGTGTGTCAGGAGAAGGCACACATTTGCAGAGTCTGAGGCTAAAGTAAGTTTAGCCAGAGAAGAGGTTAGAAAGGAGGCCAGTAGAGATGGAGGGAGCTTGGGAGAAGACGTGGGGAGGGACAGATCCTGGGACCTCGTAGCTTATGCTAGTTATCTCTTAGTATGTGACAACACTGTCCCCAAAATTTAGTGGCTTACAATAACACATCTATTATTGCACAGTTTCTGTGAACAAAGAATTCAGGCAAGTTTAAGCTATATGACTGCTCCAACAATTCTCCCAAGATGGAGGAGTAGTCCCAAATGAGGCTTGACTTGGGAAGGATCTGCTTCTAAACTCACTCATGTGTTATTGGTAGCATTCAGTTTGGACTGAGGGTTTCAAATCCTTTTTATATGTTATCTGGGCCCTCCCTCAGTTTCTTGCAGTATGGGCCTCTGAACATCATAGCTTATTTCCCCAGAGTGAGATATAAGAGAAAGGTAGAGAATTAGAGATAAACAAAGAGATAGAATGATAGAGAGTAAAAGAGAATTAGCAAGACAGAAAGTACAGGTGTTTTGTTTATCAATCTTTGAAATGATATATCATCACTTTGGCCATAATCTATTAATAAGAAGAGAGTTACTATGACCAGTACACACCTAAGAGGAAGAGATTAGATGAAAACTTGTATACAAGGAGGCAGAGATCCTAAGAAGCTATTTGGAGGCTTTCCACAACATAAACTAAAAGGAGGCACTTAATCTGACTCTAAATTTAATGGGTAACCATTGAAGGATTTTGATTAGGATGTCAATAACTGATTTTCATTGAATTTCAAGGCCATTATGTTGGGAACTGAGAAATGAAACCAAGATGATAAGTTACTTTCCCATGATCATACCATCAAGAACCAGCCCTGTTTTGAGTTGACCTCCTGGCTGTTTCTTATTCCTTTATGTAATTCTCCCATTTCTAAGGTTCATGTATTAGTAATCTTTCACATTAGTTCATCAGTTCTATAGACATTATTCTATATACATCTGCTTAAGACCTTAGGATGTGGAAGCTAGAATGATGCTTATGGTTCAGGTGAGGAGGCCTGGAAGGCCCAAGAAGCACAATAACTTGTCCAGGTTCATGGATATGACAGAAAAAGGAGATAGGTGTATAGTCAACCCTATCTCCTCAATACTGGGATCCTGAATTTCCCAGGCCTTTCCCAGGCAATACAAGGAGGACAGTGTTTGTGTAACTGTAGAGTTAAATTCATGATATGCGAAAGGAGGCTGAAGATGTATCAGGTTTAGGAGAGGTTTTATCCAAGGAAGTGGGACATGTAATGAGACCCCAAGAAGTAACCACAGTTCCTTGGAGATATAACCCTACAGAATTTGGAACCCTGGTAACCAGGCACCCACATTCTAGAGATAGCCCCCAACACAGCTCACTTGAGCAGACATGCTTGGGAGAACCAGATGTTTTCTTGTTTCCCAACATCCCAAGGTTTCCACCTCAGGAAAACTGGAAGTGAGTGCCTTTTATAAAGCTTCAGGAATTGATTCAACCCCCACACAAAAGACTCTTGCCATTTACCAAAGGCAAAATAAGGGTCACAAAGCAGTGAAATGAAGTCTGGGAAATATTCTGATCCTTCCTGGGTAGCCCTACAGCACTTCCCATTCCCAGTGTGACAGAGTTGGGGAGGGCTAAACTGTTGGAGGGGGCATGAGAGGTGGGCAGACCCTGGGCAGGAGCTGGTTTTCTAGGAGGTTGGAAGCCTGGTTGGCCCATCATGTTCTCAGCCTGCTCATGGCTGTCAGGGTGGGAAGGAGAGTACTGGGGTGGTGATCATCTGCTCAGATGTTAATCTGCACTCTTGGAGCCATCATCTCATCACTTTTCCTCATGGGTTAGAGGTCTTTGCAGACAGTGCTCTGTTTCAAATCTGGAGAGAAGAACTTTATATGGAGTCACCCTGTGGTGACAGCCAAGCAAGGCCTTGATGACCAACTGATAAGGGTAATGGGCTGTTCTTTACTGAGCAGTGGGTAATGTGGAGTGAGAGGCTCTGACTGAGGAATGGCAAGGCTGAACCTTCAGTTCCACATATCTGATGGTTCCCACCAGAAGGCTGATCCTAGGGGTTTCTGCCTATAAGGAAAAAATGTCATAAGGTGCTATGGATGGTGCCCAGGGTACCCTGGGGAGGAAAAGGAGGCTAGGATCTCAGAGGCAACTTTTGGGAGAATCCATTCCAACTATCGCCTCTTCTAAGCCATTCTTGCCCCATCCTTGCCTGCCCCCACCCCACAATCAATGGTCAAGACAAAGAGGTTTGGTGAGAAATGGGCTCAGAAATCTTCCTGGAACCTCAGTCATGGCTGCTCAGCTGCATGTGGATGTGGACTAGGCTGTACCTCTGCCTGTCAGGAGAATAGTGTTGGTGGGAAGAAGAGATTGGCCAGTCACCTGCAGAGAATAAGGCAGCACACTGCACTCAAGTTACAGGTTGAGGTGCAATGAAGGTCCAGGAAGGTCTGGGGCAGGAAAATGGATTCTGACTTTTCCCCTCATCATCCAGATATTTATGGAGCATCTACCACATACCAGTGAAGTGCATAGCTGAAACAGGCCATCAGAACTCCTGAATTTAAGTTTGAAGGGGATTTCACAGGGCATAGCAACATCTTGTAAAATGTGGGTGTCTGTTAAAATCACTTAACAAGGAACACTTCCTGACCTAGTTCAGTGGCTTCTTCTTTCCAGCTTTAAAGGAAGAGGAAAAGTGTTCTGCCTCTGATGCAGAGGTTTCTATGAGCACCAGTTAAGAACTCATAGCTTTCAATATGAACTCTGGAACTGCATCAGCAATAAGTAGGGGAGGGGCAAATGTAAAAATATGAAAACTTACAATGTGAAAAGAAAAAGGCCAGAGGAAGATTGTTAGCAAATGGCCTAAAGAAGACAGGACAGTGTATCCTCAGTCCCCCTCTAGAGGTCCCATGGTCCATCCTTTCTCTTAGATGTGAATCCTTCTGGTATCCTGGTCTCTGACTTCAGAATTCCTTTTTCTGTTACATTTGTTCTGGGGGATTGTTTGAGATGCAGCTTCCAAAGACACAAATGACCTCATTTCACAAACTTTACTACTCTTTGTGGACTGGGATTTCTAGCTTCCTTGCAATTCCTTGCACAATTTGTTTTTACCCAGAAATACCCCCAGAAAGCTGCCAGCCTCTATGTCAAGTCCTTGGAAGCCATCCTCCTCTGATTGGGCCCTGATGATTCATGGTGAGCTCTGATGTCTTGATCAGTGTCCTTATTCCTTAACATGGGAGGAAAAGTCACACTCTTCTTTGCTGGCCAAGATGATGCTGCAGCCATCTTGGTTCTCAGGTCTACTGTCTGGGAGTTCATTAGTTTACACACTTGGTCATGTCATTACTGACATATCCTAAAAGAGACACCAGGCCCCAAGTCCTTAGACCTCACAGCCCCTGGAATGGTGGTGGTCTTTGTCCTAAGTCTTGTACTGTGATTATGCCCATAGTGTCCTGGGCAAAAGTATGGGTTAATCTACAAGGTTTTACAAATGTACACTCCCATCTACTTTTTGAGTGCACACAGATATCAATGAAGAGACCTGAGAACAGGAGGTCTTTCTGCCTGTCCACTTTTAACTCTTGGCCTCTGGGTCACCCTGTCACATGGGCTACACAATCAAATTTGCATTAAATCAACCTGAACATTGACTGGAAGCTCCCTAGGGGAGGTCAAGCTCATTGTTAGCTTCTATACCCACTTGTCAGCTTCTTTGCCCACCAAGTGCCTGACTAGCAGGCCTGCTCCTCCAGGGATGTTTTGCTTCACAGTCATGTTGAGTGAATCCAAGTGTCCCCTCCCTAATCACTTGTGCTTTTCCATGGGGACAAATCTCTACAACTATCCAGAAATTCCCATTAATTTTAATTAGAAAGAACTTGGAGCTCAATTTAAATAAAAAACATAACTAGCATAGCCATAGTTTTGGTTCACATCTGTGCATGCACAAGACAAAGTAAATATTTAACTTACCCAGGCAATATTACTTTAAATATTATTACCAGGGCTTTGAGTTAGCAAGTTAGATGACCATTGAGAATGAGAGTGGGTTGGAGGCCGAAGGTTTTCTTCACAGGATCTAATGAACACCTTGAAGTCCAGGTGAATCACTGGACTCCTTTGCTAGGAATGACATCAATGAGGACAGTTTTATGAGGCAGAAGAGAATCTGCATCCCTGCAACTATGGTGTAAGACAGAATATTTTGTTCTTCTACCTATGATTTATTTTGCCAGTTCAATTGCTGGAATCCTTTTGGGAGGAGAGAGAGATTGAGGTACACAAATTTATACTATAGAACATAAAAGCTAGAAAATTATTACTTAGAAATGAAATAGAAGCATAGTATATTGCTCTGTGCCTGTGCTCACAACCCCCCTGGTCTTTTATGTATATACTTGGATCTGGATGGGGTCATGGGGGAATAGGGCAAGAATAGCCTGAGACCTGGAAGCCCCTTTGCTTCAGTGTTCCAGCTCCAGCCTGGGGTGGAGGAAAAGGGGCCAGATGATGCCCTGGGTACTGCTATCTCACCCCTGGTGGCCCTAGTACCATTCTAAATTTGCACCAACAATAAATAAGAGTTCCTATCTCTCCACATCCTCTCCAACAAATGTAGGTCTCTGTCTTTTTAATAGTGGCCATTCTATTTGGTGTGGAATGATATCTCATTGTAGCTTTGATTTCCATTTCCCTAATCACTAGTGATGTTGAAGATTTTTCCATCTGTTTTTACCTCATTTGTATTTCTTCTTTGGACAAATGTCTACTCAAGTCTTTTGCCCACTTTTTAATCAGGTCATTACTCTTTTTATTATTGAGTTGTGGCATCTGTTTTTATATCATGGATATTAAACCCTTTTTGGATATGTGATTGCTAAATACTTTCTCCCATTAAGTCAGCTGCCTTTTCACCCTTTGACAAAGTCCTTTGAAGTGCAAGAGTGTTTACTTTGAGGTGCTCCCACTTATTATTTTTTCTTTTATTGCTTGTGCTTTGGGTGTAAGTTCCAAGAAACCACCACCTATCACAAGATCATTAAATGTTTCCCTACATTCTCATCTAGTAGTTTTATAGTCCTGGCTTTTATATTTAGGAATTTTATCCATTGTGAGTTGATTCTTGTATTGGGAGTGAGATAGGGGTCCTCTTTCATTCCTTTGGTTATGTATATCTAGTGTTCCCAGTGCCATTTGTTGAAGAGACAGTTTTGTCTGTTAACATGGATTTGGTAGTTTTGTTGAAAACCAGTTGACTACAGAGGAGACAGCTTATATCTGGACTCTCAATTCTATTCCACTGATCGATGTGTTTATCTTTTTGCCTATCATCATTCTAGGTAATTTTTTTAATCAGGAAATGATGTTGGATTTTGTCAAATGCCTTTTCTGCACCAATCAAGATGATCATGTGATTTTTTTCCCCTTCAATTCGTTAATGTGGTATATTACATTAATTGTTTGGTCTTATGTTGAAACACCTTTGCCTACCAGGAATATATTCCACTTGGTCATGTTATATAAGTCTTGTGATATGATGTTGGATTCTATTTGCAAGTGTTTTATTGAAAATGTTTGCATCTATGTTCATTAAAGAGATTGGTCTGTAATTTTCTTTTCTTGTAGTATCTTTATCTGGCTTTGGTATTAGGGTGATGTTAGCTTCACAAAATGTGCAAATTTCCCTTCTCTTCAATTTTTTGGAACAGTTTAAGACAGATTGGTGTTAATTTTTGATAAAATTCACCTCTGAAGCCATGTGGTATTGGATATTTCTTTGTTGGGAGATTTTTGATGATTGACTCAATCTCTTTAAATGAGATGTATTTGTTAAGTTCTTGTATTTCTTGTGGTATTGGTGTAGATCGTGCTCTTCTAGGAATTTATCAATTCCATCTAGGTTATCTAGCTTGTTGGCATATGGTTTCTCATAATATCCTCTTATAATCCTTTTTATTCCTGTGAGTCAGTCATAACTTCCCCCATTTCATTTTTTATTTTATTGAGTTGCATCTCCTATCTTTTTTTCTTTGTTAGTTTTGCTCAGCATTTGTCAATTTTATTGTCCTTCTCAAAGAACCAGCTTTAGGTTTTGTTGATTTTCTTGATCATTTTTTGTTCTAAATTTCATTTATTTCTGCTCAATTCCGTATTCTTTCTTTCCTTCTGCTTGCTTTGGGAATTGTTGCTGTTATTTTCTAGTTACTCTGGTTGTTCTGTCAGATCTTTGATTTTAGCTCTTTCTTATTTTTTAATATAGGAGTTTAGGGATATAAGCTTAGTGTTGCCTTTAGTGTATCCCATAAGTTTGTGTTCTCATTTTCATACATCACAATATATTTACCAATTTCACTTTCAATTTCTTCTTTGACCCATGGATTGTTTAGGATTGTGTTGTTTAGTTTTCAAACAATTGTGAATTCCCTCCTTTCTAATCTATTATGTGTTCCAGCTTCATTCCTTATGATCTGAGAAGTTGCTTTGTATAATTTCAATCTTTTTATATTTATTGAGACCTACCTTGTGATGTACCATTTGGTCTATCCTGGAGAAAGGTCCATGAGCACTTGAGAAGAACGTATAAACTGCTGATTTTGGATGCAACATTCTGTATATGTCTGTTAGGTCTAGTTCATTTATATTGTTTAAGTTGTCTGTTTCCTTGTTGATCTTCTGTCTAGTTGTTCTATCTAATGATGTGAGTGGTGTGTTGAAGTCTCCAACTACTATTGTATCGATGTTTATTTCTTCCTTCTCTTTTGCCAGAATTTGCCCTCATGTATTTTGAGGCACCCTGGTTAGGTGCATATATATTTATGACTGTTCTTCCTGTTGGATTTTACCTTTTATTAATATACAATAGCCTTCTATATCTCTTATAACTTTTTACCATTAAAACCTGTTTTGTCTTATACTAATATAGCTACCCATGCTCTTTTTTGGCTACTTTGGCACGGAGTATCTTTTTCCAAACCTTTCACTTTCAGCCATTCTCTATCCCTGGATCTAAGATGAGTCTCTTGTAGGCAGCATATGGATGACTCATGCTTTTTATACATTTTCCCAGCCTATATCTTTTGATTGGGGAGTTTAATCCATTCACATTCAATGATATTATTGTAAATGCATTATTTACTTCCACCAGTTTATTATTTGGTTTTCATTTGCCAAGACTCATTTTTGTCTTTTTACTCTTTTGGTTATCCTTTCTGCTATTCTTGCCTTCTATACTCTCCTCAAAGCCTCTCTCTACTGTTTTTTTCTTTTGGACAGTAAACGTACCTTTAATACTTCCTGAAAAGTTGGATACATTTTCACGGACTATTTTAGTTTGTATTTGTGTATATTTTAAACTCACCTTCAAATATGAAGGTGAGTTTAAAATATACACAAATACAAACTAAAATAGTCCGTGAAAATGTATCCAACTTTTCAGGAAGTATTAAAGGTACGTTTACTGTCCAAAAGAAAAAAACAGTAGAGAGAGGCTTTGAGGAGAGTATAGAAGGCAAGAATAGCAGAAAGGATAACCAAAAGAGTAAAAAGACAAAAATGAGTCTTGGCTGTTTGACATTCTGAGTAGTATGTATAATGGAGTAGGTCTGTTAGGATTTATTCTGATTGAGTATACTGTGCTTCTTGGTTATGGAAATTCATTTCTTTCATGAGCATTTGGAAATTTTCAGCCATTATTCCCTCAAATCCTCTTTCTGTCCTCTTTTACTTCTCTTCCCCTTCCAGAAATCCCATGACACATGTTGTTGAATTTTGTGTTACCATTCAACTCAATTATTTCTGTTCTTTTTCTGTTCTCTCACTTCAATTTCAGCTGGTCTGCCTTCTATATCAATTATTCTTTCTCCTATCATTTCATGTCTGCTTTTGTGTGTCTCCAATATGCTTTGATAAAAGATTTATTTTATTTATTTATTTCTCCCCATCCCCTCGTTGATTGCATTTGCTCTCTTTGTTGTGTGCTGGTTTCTTTTTAGGAGGCACCAGGAACTGAACCCAGGACCTCCGATGTGGAAGGCAGGTGCCTAATTGCTTTAGTCTCCTCCACTCTCTGCTTTTGTTGTTTCTCTAATTATGTTTCCCTCATGTCTCTTTTTGCATTATCTTGTTTTTTCAGCTCACTGCATCTGTCCATCGCATCAGCTCACTGCCTTGATCATCCTCTTTAGGAGGCACAAGGAACAGGACATGGGACCTCCATATGGTAGGCAGGAGCCCAATTGCTTGAGCCACATCTGCTTACCTCCAATGTTTTTGATCACACCAATCATGTCTTTCATTCCCGTGAGCTCCCTTTTTTTTCTATTCAGGTTTTCAAATTCTTCTTGTTGCTTGCTTAGTGTCTTCTTGGTGTCCTTTATCTCTTTAGCCATATTTTCTTTCAACTAATTAATTTTATTTTTGAATTTTGCTTGAATCTTATTGATTAGTTGTCTCAATTCTTGTGTCTCATATGGTTCTTTGATGTATTCCTTTGCTTGGTTATTTTACCCATTTTCTCAGTATGGCTTCTTTCCTTCTGCTTGCTTTGGGATTAGTTTGCTGTTCTTTTTCCAGTTTCTCTAGTGTTTCAATTAGGTCTTTGATTTTAGCTCTTTCTTCTTTTTCAATATAGGCATTTAGGACTATAAATTTTCCTCTCACCACTGCCTTTTTTGTACCCCAGAAGTTATGATAAGTTGTGCTCTCATTTTCCTTCACCTCAAGATATTTACAAATTTCTTTTATAATTTCTTCTTTGGCCCACTGATTGTTTAGGATTGGGTTGTTTAGCTTTCACACACTTGTGATTTTTCCCATTTCCCATCTATTATGTGTTCCAGCTTCATTCCATTATGATCTGAGAAGTTGCTTTGTATAATTTCAAGCTTTTTATATTTATTGAGACCTGCCTTGTGACGTACCATGTGGTCTATCCTGGAGAAAGGCCCATGAGCCCTTGAGAAGAATGTATAGCCCACTGATTTGGTATGCAATGTTCTGTATATATCTTTTATGTCTAGCTCATTTATCATAATGTTCATGTTCTCTGTTTCCTTGTTGCTTTTCTGTGTAGTTGCTCTATCTAATGATGTGAGTTGTGTGTTGACATCTCAAATTATTATTATAGAGAAGTCTATTTCTCCCTTCATGTATGTTGTTATGCTTCATGTTGTTTTTCAGCTCACTGATTGCTTGCTTAACTTTGTCTATTCTCCTCTCTCTTCAATTTCAGCTCT
The DNA here is from genome assembly GCA_026826555.1 of Tolypeutes matacus. Taxonomy (NCBI): domain Eukaryota; kingdom Metazoa; phylum Chordata; class Mammalia; order Cingulata; family Chlamyphoridae; genus Tolypeutes; species Tolypeutes matacus. The sequence continues at coordinate 769,343 of JAKSZT010054581.1, forward strand.
ATTGTCTTCTGCATCAGTTAGCCTTTTTTTTTTTTTAATCATTTTGAGTCTTCTGTTGTGTGCCTCTAAAATGTGTTTTTTTTTTTTTTTTTTTTTGAGGGTTCCAAACCAGTTTTTTTTTTGTGTGTGTGTGATAACATATATACAGCATAAAATCTCCCATTTTAACCACTTTCAAGTATACAATTTGGTGGTATTAATTACATTCACATTGTACTACCATTACCACCATCCATTACCAAGATTTTTCACCACCCCAAACAGAAACTCTTCACCTATTAAGCATTAACTCCACATTCCCTCCCTTCCTCCTACCCTTTGTAACCTATAATTACTGTCTGTCTCTATGAAATTGCATATTCTAGGAATTTCATATAAGTGAAATGATACAATATTTGTCCTTTTGTAGCTGACTTATTTTACTCAACATCGTGTCTTTGGGGTTCATCCATGTTGTCACAAATATCAAAACATCATTCCTTTTTATGGTTGAATAATATTCTACTGTACATATATACTACATTTTCTTTATCCATTTATCTGTTGATGGACACTTCGGTTGCATTCATCATTTCGCTATTGTGAATAATGTTGCTATGACTACTGGTGTACAAATATCTATTCCACTACATTCTTTCAATTCTTTTATTTTTATTTATTTGTTCTTTTTTTTTTTTTTTTTTTGGTGAGTGTATTAGCCAGGGTTCTCTTGGGAAACAGAATCAACAGGAGTTATCTGTAATAATATAAGATTTTATAAGAGTCTCTCACGTGATCATGGGGATGCATAAGTCCAGGTTCTGCAGGCAAGCTGCAAGCCAGGGGCTCCGATGAAAGGTCCTTGATCAGTTTCTTTCTTTCTTCCTTCCTTTTTTTTGAATTAATTTATTTTTTATTGTGAGTAAAAATCAAATTTTTCACAATACATACCAATATTTGTAAAATGATATATTAATATATATGCATATATGTGCATTTGCTTACAAAAATGTTATACATACATATATATATATATATATATATATATTTTTTTTTTTTTTTTTTTTTAAGAGGTGTTTAACTTACCTAAATATTACACGGAACCTACAGGGATTCCCATGTTCCCCACCTCCCACACCTCTCACCACATCCCACACAAACATCTCCCACAAGTGTGGCCCATCACCCTCAATAGACTTACACAACCTGGGGCCTTGCTGTCAACCATAGACCACAGTTCACATCGTAGATCACACTCTCTCCTACACAGTTCTGAATGGTGTGTGATGATTTAAAATGGCCTACATCCATTGCCACGATGGCACTCAAGACAACCTCCAAATCCCGAAAAAGCCCCTCTATTTCAACTGTACATCCCCTCCCTGCCCGAAATTGTCCAGTGGCCACAGGCTCCATCTCACTGTTATAATTTCTTCCATTGCTAGAATCACCATATTTGTACAACAGAATACCATCAAGTCCACTCTAGTCCATAGTTCTTCCCCCAATCCTGAGGGGACTGGGATGGTGATGTCAACTCCACCTCCAAGTGAGAGAGGGCTTATATCCCATGGATATGGTGGGCAGGATGATCCTGCCTGCAGATGCAGGCCCTCTCCATTCCCTGGGATGGCCATTGCCCATCGTTGTCTCCTTGCCAGGTGACTTGGATGAGTCCATTGAGCTGTAGGGTAGGAGTTGCAGCTCCACCGAGATTCCACACACACCTGGAACATAGGTAGGCCAGAGGCTCCAGTCTCTGGAAGTACACCTGAAAACTCCAGCATCACATATAGGTATGAATAGAAGGGAATGATGAACCATGTGCTGGGAGGACTTATTTGAGTCCAATTCTGTCACTCTCAGGAGCACAGATTCCAAAATAAAGCCCACTGATAAGGTGTCAGTCTCTGGGGCCATCCCGCCTTATGTAGGATCTGGGTGTCTCCAGAGCTCTCAGGAGCCCCTCTGTGTGGGGTGATATGCACTTTGATATTCTACGAGCTCTTACTGAGGTGTGCGTAAGCATTACCTCTGGGAGGACCTCCCGACTCTCTTTGAAGTCTCTTAGCCACTTGAACTCATTTGTCTTTACCTTTTCCCCCTTTTATTCAAGGTCTTTTTCCAGTCATATTGCCAGTTGGCACTTGGTATTAATCCCTCGTTGCCAGGGAGGCTCATCCCGGGAGTCATGTCCCATGTTGGGGGGAAGGTAATGCATTCATATGCTGAGTTTGGCTTAGAGAGAGGCCACATTTGAGCAATAAGGAGGCTCTCAGGTGGCAACACTTTGGCACCCCATAACAGTAAGCTAAGTTTCAGTTACAAGAGCAAAGACTCACAAGGGTAGTCATCAATAACAAGAACTCACCAGTGGGCCATCCTCTTTTGACAGACACTGCCCCTGCACTCAGAGGACTGTTGCTGCTCCCTTAGAGAATGTGGCAGAGCTCTCCAGGCTAGGAATTCAGATTCCCTCATTTATTGAGTGATTGTCCACCCACCGTGACCATGCCCCATCCTTTGATCTTTTGAACAATTTTGTATATCTTTCATGTATATTCAGATGAACTTACTCCCATAAATCCCCCTCCCAGACATCCCCCACCAATAATCCCCTGCAGTACCCATTGTAACCCTTCTGTGATCTAAATCATCCATGAACATGTAGCCCATAAAATAATCAAATACACTTATTATGAAAAAGAAACAACAATGAAAACTTACATGCAAGAGACAAACATAAGGAAACTCAGGAAAAAAAACAAACAAAAAACAAAACAAAAAAATATAATTAGCAGATTGAGACATTCAAAAAATGGGGAAAAAAGCAAAGAAATGCCTTAAAAAATATATACATATATATATAGTCTTTTTTTCCTTTTATCACTGTGTTATCGGATATCCAGTGTGCCATGACACCTTCCCCCTTTCAATCCCCAGTGTCTCCCAAATTTTCATTTAATTTTCAAAGAAGTTTTAGGTCACAGCAAAGTCACACACGGAATACCAGAGACTCCCAGGTACAAAACCACCCCCCCCTTCCATATCTCATTTTAAAACGCCCCCTTTTTTTGATGTTAGCATTATTATAACTGTTATACAGGTAGCAAAATATTGCAACTAAACATTGTCAATGATTTACAGTATAGTTTACAATTTAGACGATACAGTTTAATAAGTTTTGATGATATTTTCCATTTCCTGTATCCATTACTGTAAGGTAATGTAAAACCTTTCCCATGACCACTAAATACCCCATTAGATCTTAACTGTTCCTTCCTCCCCACCTCCCTGGGGATATGACACTCCCCTGTCTTGAGTCATGGAATGTCAAGGTTCATAGTTACATGCTCTGGGTATTTGAACCTGCCCTTCCTAATCTACCCACCTATCAGTGCTGCACCACCAAACCCAGTAATATCACTACCCATCTGTCCTATCCTTCAATATACAACTATACTCTATCCCTTTACTATAGATTATGTCCATATGGGTGATGGCTCAAAGCCTGCTCTTCTCTTTCTCTCCCTTGTTAACCTATCTTTCAGACAATGGTCCTCAGAGACTGCTCACTTTCCTCAGTTCAAATCAGTGAGGTCATATACTGTTCATCCTTCAGTGCCTGGCTTGCTTCACTCAACATAAGGTCTTCAAGATTCATCCATGTTATTCCATGTGTTAGCACTTTATTCCTTCTTATAGCTGAGTAATATTCCATTGTATGTATATACCACATTTTGCTTATTCTAAGGTGTTTTTTTAATCTCACCTACCATGTCTTTCATTCCCATCAGTTTTGTTATTTTTTCTATGCTGATTTTCAAATTCTTCTTGTGCTTGCTCACTTTCCTCTTGATGTTCTTTATCATTTTAGCCATATTGTATTTCAATTCATTGATTTTATTTTGGAAATTTGTATGAACCTTATTGATTATTTGTCTCAAATCCTGTGTCTCATCTGGGGCCATGATATATTCCTTTGGTTGGGCCATTTCTTTCATCTTCTCAGTATGGCTTGTAATTTTTTGCTGATGTCTAGTCATCTGATTATGATGGTGAGTTTACTCTGATGCTCAATTTCTCTATCTCTGCTTAGGGATTTAGTGGTTGGAGGCTATGTGTTACTGCTGTTCTTTAATTCTTGGTTCAATATATTCTGGCTCTTTAGGATTATCCCTTTTTAACTGTCCAAAACTGTACCAAGGACTCAATAATGGGTTGTAGACCCACTTCCAAGGGCCTTGGGGAGGGAGGCAGTTAAGGCCAGAAAAAGCCTCTCATTTAGTTACTTTTAACTTTCTCACAAGCACTTCCATGGCCTGTCAGCACTCATCAACAGTCCTCTCAGTTCAAACACTAGTTGGAATGTGTTCACTGCAACACTAACCAAAACAACGTGACAGAGAATCTTGCCCAAAGGCTACGCAGAGGCTCACAAATCACACTTTCTCAGAAGCTGTTCTCCAACCTTTGCTGGCATCTCCCTCCCTTTTTCCAAGTGAGAAATAATTTCACTCACCTCTGTGTCCTCATTAACCAGTGCCAGTCAGTAAGGAGGTGTTTGTGAGAGTTGGATCTCTTTCATCCCCTGCTGGCTCCCAGGACAAATAGTTACACTACCCCACCTGGCCTAGAAAGGCTTGTGGAACACAGAATACCAAATTTGTTGGCCAAAAGCTGAATCAGCCTTAGACTGCATCTATCTCTCTCCCTTTTCCTGGGAGGTGGTACCCTCTGGTCTCCTCTGCCCACAGCTGCCAGCTAGAGGCAGGATAATTCAAAGCTGTCTGCTCCAAGGATGTGGGGATGAGGACCAGCATCTGCAGCTGCAGGTTTTACTCACTGAGTTTTCCTACCAAGATTCTTTTCCATTGTCCCTCTCTCTTCTGGGTGGTTCCAGCCTTCCCCTGGTGCTCTAAACCGAAAATTTTTTTTCAGGCTTTTTCTGTCTGTCCTCTACCTATTTTATCTTGGAGAGAAGTGATTCTTGTGTCTCTCTAATTCTCCATCTTCCTGGAATTTCTAGAAGTGTTCATTTTTTTATGTTGTCCTACTTATCTTTCTTTTTTTCTTTAATAGTATTTGTGTTGCTGTTTTTTTTTAATCTAAAATGTCATTGTTGAAGCCAAGGTTTCCTAGATTTTCTTCCATGTTATAATCTAGATGTTGATTTGCATTTTAAATTAGGTGCAAAATACATAGTGAATAAATTTTTTTTGTGTGAAAAGACTTTCTAGAGTGATTTTCCCCACATTTATGTCCAATTGTTATGGCACCATTCATTGAAAATACTATCTTTTCAACAATTAATTGTCTTTGCTCATTGTCAGAGATCAGCAAACTACTTTTGTGTGGCCATATTTTGGGGCTCTCTATTCTATACTATTGGTATATTTTCTTCACCATAATGTCACTGTTATAATAAGTGTAGATTTAGTGTAAGTCTTGAGGCCAGCTAGCATTAGGTCTCTGAATTTCTTCATTATTTTGATGGAAATTTGCATAACTTATAATTCCATATAATCTTTAGAATCAGTTTGTCAACATTCATAAAATAACTTGTGGGAATTTTTTTATGGCAATGCCATTGAATCTATAGATCAAGTGGGAAAGAAGTGACATATTAATTATATTAATTCTTCCAAATCATGAATGGAATATATCTCCCTTTATTTAGATTTTCTCTGATCTTTTTCCTCAAAGTTTTGTAGTTTCCCTCACAATATAACTTGTACATATTTTTAAGGTCTATATCTATTTTTTGGTGCCTATGTAAATGGTGTTAAGTTTTAAATTTCATATTCTAATAGTTCATTTCTGGTATATAAGTAATCAATTGACTTTTGCTTATTAGCTTTGTATCCTGCAAACTTGCTATAATCTCTTATTAATTTCTGGAAGTTTTTAATCAAATCTTTGGGGTTTTCTATATTGACAATTGAATCACCTGTGAATAAAGACAATTTTATTTTTCCCAACCAGTAATAGTTATTTCATTTTCTTTAATTATATTGGTAGGATTTCCATACAATATTGAATAGGAGTGGTGAGAGGGGCCACTCTTGTCTTGTTCCTGACCCCAGGGTGAAAACATCTAATTTCTCCCCAATATGTATGGTGTTATTTCTAGGTTATCTGTAGAAGCCAGTTATCAAGTTGAGGAATTTCCCGTCTATACCTAGTGTGCTGGTTGTGTTCAAAATTATTGTTCAATTGTGTTAAATTCTGACTCTGCTTCTATAGATGATCATGATTGTTCTTCTTTAGCTTATTGATGCATTAGATTGCAGTAATTGATTTTTGGATATTGAGCCAGTCTTCATTATCTGGGAATAAATGCCATTAGTTATGGTTTATAATTATATTTATATATTGTTGGGTTAGATATGTAAATATATTGTTGAGGGGTTTTGCATCCATGCTTTTGGAAAATATAATCTGTAATTTTCCCACTTAGTAATATCTGCATTTTTAACTGGTATAATTCTCAGTTCAGAATGAGTGAACACTTTAACCTGTTTTTTTGTTTGTTTGTTTGTTTGTTTGTTTGTTTTCTGCAAGAGATTATAAGGATTTGTATTATTGCTTCTTTAATTGTTTGGTAGAATTCACCAGGGAAATCATGTGGACATGATGCTTTCTGTTTTGGAAAGGTATTAATTGTTGGTTTAGTTTCTTTAAAAAACCTAAAACTATGTAGATTGTCTCCTTCTCCTTTTATGAGTGTGATGGTTAAGTTCATGTATCAACTTGGCTAGGTTATGGTGCCCTGTTGTTTGGTCAAGCAACCTCTGACCTGACGTTGATTGTGAGAGTATTTCAAAGATGGATTTGCATTTATATTCAGGGGATTACATATATGACTAGGTACATTTACAAAGGAGAGTGCATTAGCAGTGAGTGAATTCTTCCATTTCAATAATTTGGTGGTCTTAAAGTGAGAAATGAATAATTCAGATGCCAGAAAGAATTTCTGTCTCTACTACAGCCAACCATTTTATCCTTGGGAATTCATCTTTATCAGAGCTTCCAACTTGTGGCTTACCACATGGAATTCATACTTGCAAATCCCAATGGTCACTTGAAACAATTCCTATAATAAATCTCTTTATAAATATATATGTATGTATGTGTATATATAGAATGTATATACACACACTCATATATATGTACTGTCAGTTCTGTTTCTCTGGAAATCCCTGACTAATGTAGATTTTGATACCAAGAATAGTATTTGAAAAACAGCATATTAGGGATGAGATTTCTGAGTTGGTTCTGTAATTTTTGGAATTGATTTGCTCATCTGATTAGGTTTAAAGGCACTAATGACTATTTCCAATGATCAAGAGGGCATTGATAGTTCTTGGTATGAATTGGCAATAGAGATATGCAAAGTATCCCCCACTCAAATGCTTATAAGATGCAAAACTCTGGTTGACAGTCTATTTGATACATCAGCAGATTTTTGTGAAATTAACATTGATTTGGAGCCAGTGGTCACTGGAGGCTCTAGGGTCAGGGAGAGGGAGAAACAGTTGTAATATGTGGGATTTGGGGGACTTGGGAATTGTCCTGAGTGATATTGCATGACAGATACAGGCCATTTTATATCATGACACAACATGCAGAACTGTGCGGGAGAGAGTGTAGACTACAATGTGAATGTGTCCATTCTTAATGGCAAAGACCCAGGATGCATTTATCATTTGCAATGAAAGTGCCACAATAATGAATGATGTTCATGTGGGAGGGTGTGGGAGGTATGGGGAGTGGGGCATATGGGAATCCATATATCTTTTGTGTAACATTTATGTAATCTAAGTATCTTTAAAAATTTTAAAAATTAAAAAAATTAAAATATAATGTTTGCCCAACCGCACTGATCAGGGAAGGGGGCCCTCCTCCAGGCGGCAGGTGGAGGCAGAGGCAGGCACTGGTTTCGGGCTTCACAGACCAGCATTGCTCCGCAAGGCAAGAGCACGAGGCCCTCAGAGGTAAGGAAGTTTGAAGAGGAGACGACAGGGCTAGGGAATGTGAGAAGGTATATGGTGGAGCCCAGGGTGACAGGGGAGGTGCTGGGGTGTTGAGCGAGAGCGGCACCTTTCTCGCGGCTTAGTGTCCCCTGTTCCCGATGCGAAAGTTATCGCCACCTGAGCTGGGGCAGGCGCCCATCCCCTCTTCAGCTCCCTCTGCCATCGCCGCTTGGTCCTCCCAGGCGCTGGGGGCCCGGTGCTTGTGGAGGCGCGTGGAGCTTGGCTCTCCAATTCATTCATTCTCTGTGGACCGAGCCTCTGTCCTGCTGTGCTCACAGGAGATGGCAGCGGCAGATCAGGCACAAGCCGGGCTATATTGTGCTCAACGCCGGGGGGTGGGAAGGGTCTGAGAGAGAAGAGGGGCTCAGGGCCTGCTCCCCCGGGTGCGCTGCTCCCCCAGCCTGCTGCCAGCCTGGAAATGGCTCCTTTTATTCTCTTCTGGAGAATGAATCGACCCTACCCAGCCTTCTTTTCCTCCTCCCCACCTCCTCTCTTTTCCTAGTCTTAGGAGGGGAAAATTTAAAATGACAGATTCCAGTGTGGAATGTGGTGCACGCCATGAGTTGTCGGATTTGCACTTTGAGGAGCTATTTTCTCTATATTTTTTCTAATGTAAGCGCAGAGAAGCAGTGGCATTGTTGCTTTGGGGAAATTTTAGTTTCACATAGAGATCTCTAAAGTGCACATCGCGTTGGGTTCACGCTCGACCCCCAGAGACCTGGTGTGGAGAAATTTGAACCTAAGGCTTATTCGCTCCGAAAATGCTGAGTTACTTGCCTCTTCCAGAGTGTCGAGGAAGACATGAGCAAAATGACCAGCGAATTCATTTTTTATTGGAATCCTTGAACCTGGATTCTGCGTTTGCCTACATGTATTCCATTTGTGGAATAAAATTGACCACTATCTCCTCCACGAAGTATTTTAACTCTAATAAGCAAATGCCACCTTGGTTTGTTTGAACCTTTTGTTATTTAAGAGAGAGAAGTCATTTTACCTAAGAAAACTAATTGAATTGTTAACACCATTGATGTACCTCCAGAAAAGTATCCTGGGCCAGGGAGAGGGTAGTTGGAGGCATGAGCAACTGTGAAATAGCAGATGGAGAAATACTTTGGAAGTCATTTTTTGGCATAAGAGCAGAAATTTCAGAGCATGTTTTCATTGGGCAAAATGGGGGAACAACACATATTTAGTACTTGAGCTCATGTTTTCCAGATAGACTCAAACATAAAGAAGAACTGGGTACCCACCAGCAAGCATGCAGTTCCTGGATCATTTCTATGGCAGCACAAGTAATGTGTATAGGATAACCAGTTTAGATGATTCAAAGGCAATAATAAACAGCACCATCACCCCAAACATAACATTTTCTAAAACATCTCAGAAGTTTGGCCAATAAGCAAACAGCTGGGCCAACACTGTTTAGGAACTGGGATTCTGCTCTGAGCATCATATCTCAAAATTTGCAGAAAAGTTTCAGGGACCTAAAGGAGCTGCTTGATTAGCAAAGGAGAAATCACACACAAAAAACGATGGACCTTAACCTTACACTTTTGCAGGAATCAGCAGGAGGGGATCTCCAGGCTCTAATGCCAGAAAGTATCAAGGAACAAATGATGAAAGAATGCTTAACCTGACACAGAACTCAGAACCAAGGGCTGAACCAACTCAGAATGCATTGCCATTTTCATAGTTCAGCAACCAGTAAATATTGGGAAGCTGAACTGGCTACCCTTAAAGGAAATAATGCCAAACTCTCTGCAGCCCTGTTGGAATCCACTGCCAATGTGAACAATTTGAAACAGCAATTTGCTGCCTATCAAGAGGAAGCAGAACATCTGCACAAGCTGGAGACTGAGCTTGAATGTGTTAGTAGTCAAGCAAATGCCGTGCATACCCATAAGGCAGAATTAAATCAGACAATACAAGAACTGGAAGAGACACTGAACATGAAGGAAGAGGAAATAGAAAGATTAAAACAAGAAATTGATAATGCCAGAGAATTACAAGAACAAAGGGACTCTTTGACTCAGAAACTACAGGCAATAGAAATTCAGAATAAAGACCTTGAGGGACAACTGTCTGACTTAGAGCATCTGGAGGAAAATGAGAATGATCAAGGAGCTTTCCTCAATAACCTGAAGACACTTTTAGAAATTCTTGATGGAAAAATATTTGAACTACCAGAATTACTAGATAACTTGGCCAAGTTACTAGAATGCAACTAAGAAAAATGAAATTTCATTGTCAATTGATTCAAAGATACACTGTCTTCATAGGAACTGTTTGGACTCTGAATCAAGATTGCACAAAAAATTGAATATCACTTCTCCAGGAGGAGAGTCTTTTGAAGATTGAAATTGTATATTTCAGGGTAAAATTTAGAATTAGTTTGTACCTAATTGGGGGAAAAAGATGAAAAACTTGAACTACAAATTACCTCCTTTTGTATATTACGGGCCATAGTTAACTAGAAAGTTATAATAAAACATTTAATGCAATTTTTTTTCTTATATTAGCCAGTAGAAGAATTAACATCTGGGTCACATCCCCTTTTGTGTTCAACACAGTGAAATTTATCTGCCTTTTAAATTAATTTATTTATGATATCTAAGAACTGTTTTGTGCAAAATGTTAGTGATGAGAGCCCTGTCTTTTGTTATAACCTAAATAATTTCTCAGGATATTTTGCACTGTGGAGAAGCAGTGCAATTACCAATTAATTCTTTCCAGGTGTGAGAAAGAAACACATCTAATAAATGTGTGTACAGAATGCTTCCTTTTATAATACTGGAAGATATTTCCCTCTGGTGACCACTCTGGTGCACTTTGGTGTTCTCTAATCTTGTCCACTGTATAGTTTACTTTTCCATATTGATTCCATATATTTATGAGACGATATTGTCTCCCATTTTATTACAGATTATAAAGCCAACTAATGAAGGCAGCTGAGTCCCTCGTAAACTTTTAAAATTTCTATTAAATTTGACACACACTACTGAAATACAGCAGGCCCTCATTGGTATCTGCTCTAGAAATATTAAATATATTTACAGAAAATGCAGTTACATTTGTTTATATTTTTTGTGAGGAATCTTTTCTGAATGATTGATGCATTTCAATTTAGGAATAATACCATTATTTTCCTTGGAACTGTTTATTATAGATCACTTTAAGGTATATAGATATTTTGAAAGGGATCTATTCACATCACACAGCTGATCAGAAGACTGGATCTAAATTGTGGTCCTGGCAGATGGAGATGGAGTCCTTTATTCTCCTTGGGTCTTCACATCAAGCACATCCACATTCAGTCCTCACAAGGCAATATTCTGAACTGTCATTTCAAAATCAGTATTAAATTCAATGGGCTCTAAAACCTTGAATAGGTTTTAATGTTGTTTGATGTAATTTTAAAAGACTTTTAGGAAACATGCATTTCTTTATACAGTTCTTTTAAAAAACCATTTTAAAAGTAAGCTAAGGGCTGTCTAGTCTGCTTATGGAATATAAATTGCATCAGAGTACATTCTTTCTGTACAATGCCTGTGATGTTGAGGAGAATTCTTTTTTAAAAGTGTATGCTTGAATATCTGACTCTATGGAGTCTACAGATGTACCGATTTTTTTGTTTGAACACCAACATGGGCAAATTGTTAAGTACAAAATTAAGTTTATTATGATCAATTTGTAACCATTTGTTATGCACAAACAGCTATTCAACACTAGACAATTTTGTTTTATATGTATGTGTTTTTATGTAAAATGTATTGTAAATGCATATTAATTTATATTAGAGTGAAAAATAAATGGTTTCTAAAATGAATTTTCAAGGGTCTGTGAAAATCTTATATCAGACACTCAGTCATCTTGTATTATATATGCTATAACATAACATCATGTAAGTTACTTCCATCTGTTTTGGGATATTTTTCTCACCTCGTTATTATAGGGATAATAATTTAGTTACATGTGCAAGCTCAGAACTGGGATATTTCTCTGATAAATCAGGTAATAAAATTTATTTAATTGATGGATGTTGAAATTTAAAATAAACTATGATGTTGACTGGTTGTTCATAAATATGTTAGCTAAAGTGTTTAAAGAAAAAGATGAACTCAAGGCTTTAATATCCCCACACAATTTCCTCATGAATGGTATGAAAATTTCTAATTTGTACCCTGAAAAAAATTCTTATTTCTTTTTGTCACAGAGTTGAGAGTTTTGAAAACAAGATGAAGAATCTTATGCAAGGAGCTGAGAATTCAATTCAAGTTGAATTCTCAGCCTTGCAGGGTGTCTGCTGTTAAAGGGCAGACATTTATTGGAAGAGAATGGGACCCAGAAAATTGGGATGGGGACATGTATGCTGATCTGGATTATGGCAATGCCCTTGAACCCTTAAATTCTGTTGAGTCTTCTTTGCCATATAAACCTGTAATGGTCTGACCTGAGGAACCAGTAATCTAACTTCTGTCTTAATTTCTTAATTTTAGAAATTCCAAAAGTTTTCTTTATATTTTCTATTATTCTTCTCATTATGTTCATGCATTATTTTATATCCTTTAGCATGTTTTTAAAATTTCTTTTCTGCTAATTCTATCTTTTCTGCCATTGCTTGGTCTATTGATTGGTTTTTCTCCTGTATACGTCAATTTTACCAGATAAAAGTAATGAAGTCCTCTTAAGTAGTTGACTTGCAAGACTGCAGATTTCTTTCATGACTCACCCCATCCCTCTTCAATCCTAAACCTATAACTAGATTGAAGTCCCAAGAGGCCCATAAAGGTGAGGTACAATGTGTGGCGCATAAAGTGGTGCACTATGCTCCAAAAGAACTAAATGATTGTTCCAATTTTCTTTTATACAGAAAAAAAACAGGGGAATATTTGTGGGAATAAATTTTAAGGATGTGGAGTAATGGTAGGAAGAACATAATGCTGAATGAGGCTGGATTTGATATGGACAAATACCTCTGAATCATCAGGCAGAGAACAGAGTTACTGTACTAAGCAGGGTGATTGATCCTGATTACCAAGGAGAAAGTGGACTGCTACTACACAATGGAGATAAAGAAGAGTGTGCCCATTAGGGCATCTTTTAGTACTGCCATGCCCTTTCATTAAAGTCAATGGAAAACTGCAGGAACCTCCCACCACATCCCACACAAACATCTCCCAGAGTATGGCTCACCACCCTCAATGAACTTACACATCCTGGAGCCTTGCCACCAACCATAGACCACAGTTCACACTGTAGACCACACTCTCTCCCACTCAGTTCTGAGTGGTGTGTGCTGATTTAAAATGGCCTAGGTGGGGAACTTGGGAATCCCAGTGGGTTCCGTGTAATATTTTGGGTAATCTAAGCACCTCTTAAGATATATGTATATATATATATATATAAATAACATTTTTGTAAGCAAATACACATATATGCATATATATTTATATATCATTTTGCAAATGTTTGTATGTATTGTGAGAATTTTGATTTTTACCCATAATAAAAAAAAAAAAAAACTACAGGAACCGCTAAAGGCAGGACTACTAATGACAAAGACCTTTCAGGAGTGAAGATTTTTGTTGTCCCAACAAAGAACCATGTCCAGCTAAGATGTTTGCTGAGTGTTTAAAGGGAATATGAAATGGGTAATGAGTGAAAGAAGGTAGCTGTAAATACCAGCTATGACCATGTGGCCATGTATAGAAATGAAGACTGTAATGTTTATGAATATTTCTTCCTTATTTTCTAAAAAGTGTTTCTATATACATACATAAAGCAATTATCTCTGTTTTGTTCCCTATCTTATCACCTTATTACCTAACAAGTTGTATTAACTTCATGTCATGTTATCTAAGTTACAGGCAATCAAGAATAAGAGTGAATATCACCCAAAGACTTGCATCCTTTTCTGGGGAAAAGGTTAGTGTTTTCATTTGCATGCAGGACAGTTTTATTATGTTAGGAGGAAGGAAGTCTGTGCAATGGTCTTTATTTGGAGGTAAATGTAGTTTAAGATGTTTATGGCTGCCACGTTTACAAGGGGTACACTGTGGTGGTTACTTTCACATGTCATTTTGGCTAGGTTATTGTGAGCAATTGTTTTGCCAAGTTAGATATGGCCAGATTGTTATTGTCAGGGTATTTCATAGATGGATTTGCATTTATAGTCAGTTGATTACATGTACAGCTGATGGTGTCTACAGTTAATAAAGGAGAATGATCTTAGGAACAGGTATCTTATAAATTATGTCATCAAGTTTACTAATTTTTTCTTTAGTGACTAATTTGCTTTCAGATTGTTTTTCATTTTTAATATTATATTACTTAATTTTAGAAATTCCAAAGGTTTTCTTTATATTTTATATTATTATTCTCATTATGTTCATGAATTATTTTATATCCTTTAGCATGTTTTTAAATTTTCTTTTCTGCTAATTCTATCTTTTCTGCCATTGCTTGGTCTATTGATTGGTTTTTCTCCTGTATATGTCACATTTTCCTTTTTCGCATGCTCAGAAAATTGTATTGGATGCTGGGCATTATAAATGTTAAATTTTGAATGTCTGACTTTCTGTTGTCTTCTCTTAACTAGTGTTGACTTTTGTTTTGGAGGATGTTATTTGCAGAGAAGCTTGACTTTTTCTGGGCTTTTTGATAGGTGTTGATAGGCAAATCCAGAGTACTTTCATTCTAGGCATAGTTCATTCCTAATAGTAAGTTCCTTCACTTCTGGGGTTTCTAATGAATGGTCTGGTTGTTCAGTGAGACCTCTCCGCTCTGTCTTGTCAGAGCTGAAATGTCCCTTAGCAGGGTGTAACTCTAAGAATTTTCCCTCTACTACTGCTTTGTACAGTCTTAAGGAGTTTCATTATATGTCACAGACTAAAGGCAGCCCTATTTACAATTCTAGAGCATTTTTGTCAACCCTCATCCTTTCTGGAACTTTTACTTGAAAACTCCAGTTGCCTCAGCCTCTGCAGACTCTGATCTCAGTCTCCTTCACTGAGTGAAACCAATGGGCTCTTCTATTGTTTCCCCTTCCTGTGGCACATTCTTGAGTGTGCTACCAGGCTAAAAGCCATGTCAATAATAACACTTATCACATATATTTCCTTTCCTGATCTCAGAGTTTTGTCCAGTGTTTGAAAACAGTTGTAGAATATATTTTGCCTAATTCTTTATTTTTTTTTAGAATGGGCAGGTAAATCTGGTACCAGTTATTTTAGCATGGCCTGAACCTGAGGTCTTCCAAATGGATTTGAAGATCATTTTCCAGGTCAGGAGACAGTGGGGAGTGAGAGAGGGCAGATGCCAGAGTACAGACTGGACACCTTATAATGTAGTGATAAAAGGAAAAATGTTAAAAAGAAAAAAAAATTTTTTTTAATTTTTTTTTTGTTTTTTTCCCATTTTTTGAATATCCCAATCCTTAAATTTTATTTTATTTCTAGTGGTCTTTCTTTAAGTTTCCATGTATTTTATCTCTTATATTTAAATTTATCTTTATTATTTCATTTTCCTATTAATTGTATTTGGCTATTATATGGGCTTCATCTTCAAGGAAGGTTTAGATCACAGAAAGGTTACAGAGGGGGCAGGGGAGGATAATTGGTGGGGAGTGTCGGGGATGGGGGTTTCATGGGAGGAGGTTCACCTGAAGATACATGAAGGATATATAAAATTGTTCAAATGATCAAGGGGTGGGGTATGGTCACAGTGGGTAGATAATCACTCAATAAATGAGGGACTACTGAATTCCCAGCCTGGAGAGCTCTGCCACATTCTCCAAGGGAGCAGCAATAGTCCCCCAAGTGCAAGGGCAGTGTCTGGCAAAGGAGTAGGCCCACTGATGGGTTCTTGTTCTTATGAGTCTTTGCTCTTGTTATTGAAACTTAGCCTACTGTTATAGGGTGCCTAAGGGGTGCCACCTGAGAGCCTCCTTGTTGCTCAAATGTGGCCTCTCTCTAAGCCAAACTCAGCATATGAATGAATTACCGTCCCCCCAGTGTGGGACATGACTCCCAGGGATGACCTTTCCTGGCAATGAGGGACTAATACCAAGTGCCAAATGGCAATGTGACTGGAAAAAGACCTTGAATAAAAGGGGGAAAAGGTAAAGACAAATGAGTTCATATGGCTAAGAGACTTCAAGGAGAGTCAGGAGGTCATCCCAGAGGTACCGCTTACGTACACCTCAGTAGGATCTCATAGAACACCAAAGTGGATATCACCCCAAACAGAGGGGCTCCTGAGGAGGGCTCTGGAGACACCTGGGCCCTATATCAGGGGGCATAGTCACAGAGACTGATGCCTTATCAGTGGGCTCTACTTTGGAATCTGTGCTCCTGAGAGTGACAGAGTTGGACTCAAATAAGTCCTCCCTGAACATGGTCCATCAGTCCCTTCTATTCAAACCTATATGTGATGCTGGAGTTTGTAGCTGTACTTCCAGAGACTGGAGTGTCTGGCCTGCCCATGTGCCAGCTGTGCCTGGAATCTCAGTGGAGCTGCAACTCCTACTATACAGCTCAATGGATTCTTCCAAGTCACCTGGTGAGGAGACGATGATGGATAATTGCCATTTCAGGGAATGGATGGAGCCTGCAGCTGCAGGCAAGATAATCCCATCCACCATATCCATGGAATATGGGACCCCTCTCACTTGGTGGTGGAGTGGACATCACCATCCCAGGCTCCTCAAGGTCAGGGGATGTGCTATGGACTAGAGTGGACTTAATGGTATTCTGTTGTAGACATAATGTGATTCAGGCAATGGAAGAAATTGCAACAGTGAGGGTGATGAGCCAGTGGCCACTGGACACTTTTGGGGCAGGGAAGGGAAAAGCAGATGTGGTGCAGGTGCTTTTTTGGGACTTGGGAGTTGTCCTGGGTGACATTGCAATGACAGATATAGGCCATTTTACATTAGCATATGGCCTGCAGAACTGTGTGGGAGGGAGTGTGGTGTACAGTGTGAACTATGGTCCATGCTTGGTGACAGAGCCCCAGAATAATGTGTATATCCTTTGCAGGTGATGTGCTACACTGATGAGGGATGTTTGTGTGGGATGTTGTGGGAGGTGTGGGAGGTGGGGAATAAGGAAATCTCTCTAATTTTTGTGTAACATTTATGTAATCTGAGCATCTCATATATATATATATATATATATATTCAGCATAATTGTTATCCTTGGGAGTGGGGCGAGATGACTAGAAGGGAACATGATGGGGGCATCTGGGGATAATGTTATTTGATGTTTCTTGATCTGTATCCATATTATATTTCAAGGAGATAATTCTTAAAAAAAAATCCTTGTGAGATTTACTTGGAACTTTATTCAATTTATAGAGCAATTTGGAACAAAATAACCTATTTTTAATATAGACTTCCTGTCAATGGACATGATGGATATTTTTATTTAGATCTTCTTTCATGTCCTTCTAGGAAGTTTTAAAATTTTATCCCTTAAGAAGTAGCTCATCATTTCTCATATTTACTTGATTGATTGTATGATAAGTAAATAAAATATATTTAAATGAATGAAAGAAATAGTGATATTTTATTACCATTTTATACTTGATTTAATGGATTCTTATATAAGTGGTCCTTATGAAAAAATATTTTGAAAACCACTGAATTTGACTTTCCCATTCTGCTGTTTTTATCTGAATGTCCTGCATTCTAGTTTTACCACCCTGAGGACATATCTTGGACTATGTACTTCCTGAAAAGGGAAGCACAGTGACTGAGTAATGCACAGTTGATCTCACAGTGCTTTTAATATGCATTTTGCTCATTTCTAGTAATGCACACCTTTTCATGACCTTATTGGATAATTCATATATCTTCCTCGGTGAAATACTTATTCAAACCCATTTTTGAGTTGCTTAGGTTTTTAACCATTTAAAAAATCAATTTTGTTGATACATATTAATAAAACATACAATCCATCCAAAGTGTACAGTCAATGGTATTTGGTATAAACACATAATTGTACATTCATCACTTCAATCACTATAAGAGCATTTTCATTATTCCAATAATAATAATAATAATGATAATAATAATAAAACAAAAAAACAAATAAAAAACTCTACCCCCTAAATAATCACCTCTCAATCTCTCTATGCTTCATTTGCTATACATAGCTGTTATTCTGTTTCTATCTTTCTAATTTATTTGTATATAAATTTTGTATAGATGAAGTCAAATAATAGGTAGTAACTTTTGTCTAGTTACTTTCACTTAGAATATTTCCTTTATTTTCACTCTTAAAGAAAGCTTATTCATATATTACTATACCCTACCTTTCATAGTTTGCTTTGGTTGTATTTTTGACCAATATTTAAGATGTTGTAACATTAATGTACATTTGTTCAGTTTCAAAGAAAAACAGCCTTTTATATTCAATATTACTGATACTCATATTTCACATGAGGCTTCACTATGCTTTACAGTCACATGTCACATTTTTTAGATATCCTTCTAGTAATATACATGACCTTAGACTTTCCATTTGAAGCCCTGTCACACCCATATATTAGCATTGCTAGGTACAAACACCATGATGTGATTTCACCATTTCTATTCATTTCCAAAGATTTATGACCATTTTTACCAATTCTGCACAGATTAACCCTAAAGTTTCCATTCTCTAACTTTCTATTTTCTGGTGACCTATATTCTAATTATTAACTCCATTTGTTTACACAATATATTTAGTTCATAATAGGGCAAGCATACAGTATTTGTCCTTTTGTGTCTTGCTTGCTTCACTTAACATAATTTCCTCCAGGTACATCCATGTTGTCATATCCTTCATGACTTCATTTCTTCTTATAGCTGCATAATATTCTATCATATATATACACCACAATTTCTTTATCCATTTATTGGTTGATGGACACTTGGGTTATTTCCATCATTTGGCAATTCTGACTAATGCTGTTATGAACAGCAGTGTTCAGATATCTGTTAGTATCACTGTTCTAATTTCTGCTGTTATATATCTAATAGTGTTATATATCTAGTATCTGAGTCACAAGGCAGATCTATTCTCAAATTCCATAGGAACTACCAAACAGATATCCACAGTGACCATACCATTCCACATTCCCTCCAACAGTGAATAAGCAATCATGTCTCTCCACATCCTCTCCAATACTTGTAGTTTTCCATCTTTTTAAATAGTGGCCATTCTAATAGTTGTGAAATGATATCTCACAGTAGCTTTGATTTGTATATCGCTAATCGCTAGTGATGTTGAATATTTTTTCAGGTGTTTTTGCACCATTTCTATGTCTTCTTTGGTAAATGTTTATTCAAGTCTTTTGCCAATTTTTTAATTGGGGGATTTGTCTTTATATTGTTGAGTTGTAGCTTCTCTTTATATATCAAGGATATTAAACAATTATTGGGTATGTGATTTCTAAACATTTTCTCCCATTGCATTGGCTCAGATTTTACCCTTTTGACAAAGTCCTTTGAGATGCCAAAGTGTTAAATTTTGAGGAGTTTCCTTTTATCTACTTTTCATTTAGTTGCTCATGCTTTGGGTGTAAGGTCCAAGAAACCAACACCTACCATAAGATCTTGAAAGTGTTTCCCTATATTTTCTCATAGTAGTTTTATGGCTCTGGCTTTTTCTCCATTTTTTAGGAGGTACTGGGGATTGAACCCAGGACCTTGTACATGGGAAGCAGGCACTCAGCTACTGAGCTTCAACTCCTCCCTTTTTTGATCCATTTTGAGTTGATTCTTTTATTGGGAGTGAAATAAGGGAATTCTTTCATTCTTTTTGATATGGATATGCAATTCTACCAGCACAATTTTTTAAGAGATTGTTTTGTCCCAGTAATTTTGATTTGTTAGGCATATAAAAAACCAATTAGCTGTAAAGGTGAAAGCCTATTTCAATTCTTTTCCAATGATCAATGTGTCTATCTATATGCAAATATCATACTGTTTGGATCACTCTAGCACTGTAATATATTTCAAGGTCAGGTAGTGAAAGTCTTCCCACATCACTCTTCTTTTTAGGGATGATTTTAGCTATTCAGGTACACTTTCCCTACCAAATAATATTTTTTTTGTTATAACAAAATATTAACATTTATTTCACAACAAAAATTAATTTCCATTTGCAGTACGAGGTGCTTCTTATTTAACAGAACAAATGCTCATTCAGCTTGAATAAGTAGTAGTAAAAACCAGCCTGGTACCTGAAAATTACAACTGAGCATATTGTTCGTTTTTTGTTTGTTTATCTTTAAACCCAGGTGAAAATGTTATTTTTTTTTTTTAAAGATACTTAGATTACATAAATGTTACACACAAAAAAAATAGGGATTGCGATGTGCCCCACCTCCCACACCTCCCACAACGTCCCACATCAACATCCTTCCTTCGTGTGGCACATTAATTGCAATTGATAAACATACCCTGGGGTTTTCCCATTAGGAATGGACCATAGCTTGCATTGTAGACCACACTCTCTCCCACACAGTTCTGCATGTTATATGATGTTATAAAATGGCCTATATCTGTCATTTCAATGTCACTCAGGACAATTCTCAAGTCCCAAAAAAGCCCCTGTATTACAATTGATTTCCCCTCTCCCTGCCCCCACAGCCACCAGTGACCACTGGCTCCACATCAATGTCGTAATTTCTTCCATTGTTAGAATCACAATACATCTAGAGCAAAATACCAGTAAGTCCACTCTAGTCTATTAATCTTCCCCTGATCTTGTGGAGTCTGGGATGGTGATGTCCACTCCACCTCCAATTTAGAGGGGGTTTATAGCCCATGGGGAAGATGGATGGGATTATCCTGTCTGCAGCTGCAGACTCTCTCCATTCCCTGGGATGGCCATTGTCCATCATCATCTCTCTGCCAGTTCCCCTGGGTGAGTCCAATGAGCTGTAGAATAGGAGTTGCTGCTCCACTGAGGTTCCAGTCCCAGGTAGCATAGGGCCATCCCAAAGACTCCAGTCTCTGGAAGCACACTTACAAACTCCAGCATGAACTATAGGTTTGAATAAAAGGGACAGATGAGCCAAGTGCTGGGGAGACATAATTGACTCCAATTCTGTCACTTTCAGGAACACAAACTCCAAAGTATAGCCCACTGGCAAGGCATCAAACTCCAGAGCTATCCACCCTGACATAGGACTTGGGTGTCTCCAGAGCCCTCAGGAGCTCCACTATTTGGGATGCTATCCACTTTGGAATTCTATGTGATCCTACTGAGATGTGCATAAGTGTTACCTCAGGGATGAGCTCCTGACTCATTTTGAAGTCTCTTAGCCATATAAACTCATTTGTCTTTAATTTTTCCACCTTTCATTCAAGGACTTTTTCCAGTTGCATTGCCAGTTGCCTCTTGGTAGCAATCCCTTGGTGCCAGGGAGGCTCATCCTCTGAAGTCATGTCCCATGCTGGGAGGAAGGTTATGCATTCATATGCTGAGTTTGGCTTAGAGAGAGGCCACATTTGAGCAACAAAGAGGCTCTCAGGAGGCAACCCTTAGGCACCCCATAACACTAGCTAAGTTTCTATTTCAAGAGCAAAGAGTCATAAGGCTAGTTATCAATACAAAGGAACCCATCAGTGGATCACCCTCCTTCACCAGTCACTGCCCCTGCACTTGAGGGACTGTTGCTGTTCCCTTAGGTAAAGTGGCAGAGCTCTCCAGGATGGGAATTCAGTATTCTCTCATTTATTGAGTGATTCTCCACCCACTATGACAATACCCTGTGAACATTTTAACATTTTTATGTACCTTATATTTATGCTCAGATGAAGTTCATTCCATGCAAACTCCATCCCTGACAACCCACAACAATGATCCTCTCCACCCCACTTGTAACCCTTCTGTGATCCAAAGCTTCTTTAAAGATTAAGCCATTACAATAGCTGAATACAATTAATAGGAAAATGAAATAATAATGATAAGTTTAAATGTAGGAGGTAAAATACATAAGTTTTAAAAAAAAACTAAAAATTGAATTAAATCAAAAGATTGGGATATTAAAAAATGAAAAATGTAAAACAATTGTTTTTAACATTTTGCCTTTCATCTCTGCAATAGCTGGTGTCCAGTCTGTACTGTGGCATCTTCCCCCTCTCACTCCCCATTGTCTCACTTGTTTTCATTTTGTTTTCAAAGAAGTTTTAGGTCACAGCAAAGTCACACATAGAATACAAGTGACTCTCATATACCCAACATCCTCCTCCTTTCCTTCCCCCCACATTAATACCTTTTTATATGTGGATGGTATCATTGTTATAACTGATATACAAATACTGAAACATAGCTACTAAATATTGTCAATGTTTTACACTATGGTTTACATTTTAGAACATACTCTTTTATAAATTTTGATGATATTTACCATATCCTGTGTCCATCACTGTATGGTAATGAAGAACATTTCCACTGACCAATAAATACCCCCAGTCTGATCTATTCTATTCCTCCCACCCCATCCCCCTGGGGCCCATGAAGACCCCCTGGCTTGACTCATTGGATGACAAGATTCATAGTTACATGCAACAAGAGGTCTTGACACATGGGTTCGTCATCCCCTATTAGGAACCACCATTGTTCTTGAAATACTCCTGCCTATTTCTTAACAAATTGGTCCTCCCAAAGATGGGAGTCCATCTCCTTCCCACTCATTATGTGGCTCTCTACCCACTGATACAACACATTATGACAGGATAAATGCTCACACATTCCCTAGAAAACTGCTCCAGTTGTGCCCTGTCCCGAATGTCCCCCCAATCAACACCCTCAACCAGTGACCCTTCCTTGTCATATTGCCATAAAAGCATTCCCACCTCTGTACTTTCAACCTCATACTCACAAATTCCCAGTATCCACCTGGCCCCTCTCCTAACCCTTCTGCCAGTATCCTGGACCTTTTAACCCATCCTACCCAATCTACCCAGCTGTCAACCCTGCAACCCAATAATATCACTACACTCCTCTCCTATCCCTTCAATACAAAACTACACTCTATCACTTTACCATAGATTACGTCCATATGCATGATGGTTCTCACCCTTCTCTTTTCTTTCTATTTCTTCTTTCTATTTCTACCTATTTTACAGACAATAGCTCTCTGAGACTGCTCAATTTCCTTAATTCATATCAGTGAGATCCAAATAAATTTTGTAATTGCCTTTTTTATTTCTGTAAATTAGGCCTTTAGAGTTTTGATAGGTATTGCATTGAATCTATAAAGCAATTTGGGTAGAATTGACACCTTCACCATATTTAGTCTTCCAATCCATGAACATGGAATATCTTTCTGTTTGTTTAGGTCTTCCTTGATTTCTCTTGGCAGTGTTTTATAGTTTTCTGAATATAGGTCCTGGGTGTCTTTGGATAAATTAATTCCTAGGTATTTGAGTCTTTTTGTTGATATTGTAAATGGAATTTTTTCCCCTGATTTCCTCCTCATATTCCTGAATACTAATGTACTGAATCATTAATTATTTTTGCATGTAGATCTTGTATCCTGCCATTTTGCTTAACTCATTTGTTAGCTCATGTAGCTATGACATAGACATTTCTGGATTTTCTAAATATAGGCCAATGTCATCCACAAATAGTGAGAGATTTACTTCCTCTTTTCCTATTTGGATGCCTTTTATTTTATTTTATTTTATTTTATTTTATTTTATTATTTTATTTTATTTTATTTTATTTATTTT
>JAKSZT010054581.1:793487-849262 GCA_026826555.1 Tolypeutes matacus
TTTGTCTAATTACTCTAGCTAGAACTTCCAGTACAATGTTGAATAACAGTGGTCACACTGGGCATGCTTGTCTTGTACCCCCCTGTCTTAGAAGGAAAGCTTTCAATTTTTCCCCACTAAGTATGATGTTGACTGTGGGTATTTTATATATGCCCCTTATCATATTGAGGAACATATCTTCTATTCCTACCTTTCAAAATGTTTTTATCAAGAAAGGATGCTGCTTTTTGCCAAATACATTTTCTGAATTGATCAAGATGATCATGTGTTTTTTCCATCAATTTGTTAATGTGATGTATTATGTTAATTGATTTTCTTATTGAACCACCCTTGCATACCTGGAATAAATCCTACTTGGTTGTGGTGTATAATTCTTGTCATATGCTGTTGGATTCAATTTGCAAGTATTTGGTTGAGAATTTTTGCATCTATGTCCATTATAGAGATTCATCTGTAATTTTCCTTACTTGTAGTAACTTTATCTGGCTTTGCACTTGAGTGATGATGGCTTCATAAAATGTGTTGGATAATTTTCCCTCCTGTTCAATTTTTTTGGAAGAGTTTAACTGGGATTGGTATTTATTTTTCTCAAAAAGTTTGATAGAATTCAACTGTGGAGCCATTTGGTCCTGAACTTTTCTTTGTTGGGAGATTTTTGTTAACTGATTCAATATCTTTAAATGTCATTTGTTTGTTGAATTCCTGTATTTCTTTTAGAGTCAATGTAGATAGTGTGTTTCTAGGAAATTCTCCATTTATTTAGTTTATTTAATTTGCTGGCATACAGTTTCTCTTAATACTTCTTATGATCCTTTTTCATCCTGTGGAGTCAGTCATAACATTCCCCTGTTTAATTTCTGAATTCATTTATTTGCATCTTCTCTCTTTTTTATTTATATTTGTCTAGCTAGTGGTTTGTAAATTATATTGATCTTCTCAAAGAGGAAACTTTTCATTTTGTTGATTTTCTTTTATGTTTTTTATTTTTAAAAAGATACTTAGATTACATAAATGTTATATAGAATATATAGGGGATTTCAATATGCCCCACTCCCCACACCTCCCACATTTTCCCAAATTAGCAACATTCTTCATTAGTGTGGTATATTCATTGCAACTGAAAAACATATTTTAGTGCATTGCCACTAAGCATGCATTAGAGTTTACATTGTAGTTTACACTCTCACTCAATTTTGTAGGTTTTGGCAAGATATAGAATGGCCTGTATCTCTTATTGTAATATCATTCAGGATGATTCCCAAGTCCCAGAAATGTCCCCATATTACACCTATTTTTCCCTCTCCCTACTCTCTGAACCTCCAGTGGCATTGCCTCCACATCAATGATATTTCTTTCATTGCTAGAATCACAATGTCTGTAGTAGAATACTAAGTCTTCTTTAGACCATAATTCATTCCCCAATTCTGAGGATTCTGGGATGGTGATGCCTACTCCACCTTTAATTGAGAGGGACTTCAATCCCATATAGGTGATGGATAAGTCTCACTTGTTTGCAGCTGCAGACTCTCTCAGTTCCTTGGTGTGGTTGTTGTTCATCCTTGCCTCCTTGTTAGCTGTTCTGGATGAGCCCAGGGAAAAGGAGAGTAGGTATTACAACTCCCATTGAGATTCAGGGCCCAGCTGGTACATGGACAGCCCAAAGATTTAAGTCTCTTGGATGTGCACCTAACAACACTAGTACTAATTATAAGTTTAAATAGAAGGACAGAAGCACCATGTGTGGGGAAACCACAACTAAGTCCAGCTCTGACCAACTGGGAAGCATAAATTCCAAAGTAGGGCCCACTGGCAAGGGACCAAACTCCTGAGCTATCTGCCCTGAATATCATGTCTGGATGTGTCCAGAGCCCTCAGGAGCCCAGCTATTTGGGGTAGTATCTACTTTGGCTGTCAATGAGATCCTGCTAATATGTGCATAAGTGTTACCTCTAGAATGACCTCCTGACTCACTTCGAGGTCTCTTAGCCATATAAACTCATTTGACTTTACCTTTTCTTCCTTTTTTTCAAGGTCTTAATCCAGTTGCATTACTTGTTGGTACTTGGCATCAATTCCTGGGTGCCAGGGAGGTTCATCCCTGGGAGTCATGTCTCATACTGGGTGTAAATTATTGCATTTATGCTGACTTGTCTTAGAGTGAGGCCACACATGAGCAACAAGGAGGCTTCCATTAGGTAACACTTAGGCACCCTACAACTCTAGGTTAAGTTTCAATTTCAAGAACAAAGGCTTATAAGCATAGTCATCAATATCAAGGGCCAATAAATGGACCATCCTCCTTCACTAGTCATTGCCCCTGTACTTGGGAGATTGTTGCTGTTCCATTAGAAATATGGCAGAGCATACCAGGATGGGAATATCTTATTCTTTTGGTTATTGTGTGAATCATCATCTACTGTGACAATGCCACATGAACATTTGAACATGTTTATATGCCTTATATGTATGCCCAGGTAAACTCCCTCCCATGTATCCACATCCCTGACACCTCACACTAATGATCCTCCTCTGCCACAGTTAAAACTCTTCTGTGATCCAAAATTTCTTTAAAGAGGGAGCCAATAAAATACCAAATACAATAACAAGAAAATGAAATAATAATTTTAAATATAAGAAATAAAATACAGATTTTTTTAAAAAACTTAAAATATAAAATAATTGGGATACTAAGAAATAATGAAAAAGTATTAAAATTTTTTTGACATTTTGCTTTCATCATTGTAATATCTGTTGTCCTGAATGTATAGTGACATTTCTTATGGTACTCTTTATTTCTGTGGGTTTAGTGGTGATATCTCCTTCCTCATTTCTTATTTTATGTATTTGCATCTTCTGTCTTTTTTACTTTTTTAGGTTGGCTAAGGGTTTTGCAATTTTATTGATCTTCTCAAATAACCAGGTTTAGTTTTGTTAAAATATTTTAGTGCTTTCTTATTTTCAATTGCATTTAATTTTACTCTAATCTTTATTTCCTTCTTTCTACTTCCTTTGGGGTCAATTTGTTGTTCTTTTTCTCATCCCTTCCAGTGTGATGTTAGGTATTTGATTTTAACTCTTCTTTTTTAATATAGACATTTATGTCCATGAATTTTCCTCTCAATACAGTGTTTTCTGTATCCCATAGGTTTTGATACATTGTGTTGTCATTTTCATTCATTTCAAGGTATTTACTGATTTCTTTTGTGATTTCCTCCTTGACCCACACTTTGTCCAAGAGCGTGTTGTTCAATTTGAATATCTTTGTGCCTAATCTGGCTCTCTGTCCCTTACTGATTTCCAGCTTCATTACATTGTGGTCAGAGAAATTACTTTGCATAATTTCAAACTTCCCAAATTCTTTGAGAATTGTTCTGTTGCCTAGCATGTGGTCTATCCTAGAAAATGATCCATGTGAACCTGAGAAGAATGTATATCCCACTGTATTTAGATGTAATGTTCTGTATGTGCCTATTAGGTCCAGATCCTCTAATGTTTTATTCAAAGTCTGTTTCTTTATTGATTTTCTGTTGAGACATTCAGTCTAATGGTGAAAATGGTGTATTAAAGTACCCTGCTATAATTGTAAAGGCATCTATTTCTCCTTTTAGTTTTTCCAGTGCTTGCTTCATGTATTTTCAGGCACACTGGTTAGGTACATAAATATTTCTAATTTTTCTTTCTTCTTGATAGATTACTCTTTTATTAATATATGGTGTCTATCTTTGTCTCTTACAATGGTTTTGAATTTAAAGTCCCTTTTGTGTGATATTAGTATAGCTACTCCCACCCTTCTTAAAAAATTATTGCTTTTTGTAAAATTGTTTTCCAACCATTTAATTTCACCCTCCTTGCATCCCTGGGTCTAAGGGATGTTCTTGAAGATGGGCCATATTTCCTTTTTTTATTCTGCCAATCTTTGTCTCTTGACTGGTGAATTTAGTCCATTAACATTCAATGTTATTACTGTCAGGGAATTACTTACATTAGCTAAATTTTCTTTTGGTTCATGTATGCAGTTTGTTGTTTTTATTTCTCTTCTTATCTTTTTGTTGTTCTTACACAGTCCTCCTAATCTCTCTCTCCTGTTTTTTTCTTTCAACCTACAGAACTACATTTAGTATTTCTTGATGTGTAAGTTTCTTATTGGCATACTCTCTTAATTTCTGTTTATCTGTGGATATTTTGAACTCTCCTCATTGTTAAATGTCCGCTTTTCTGGATAGAGTATTGTTAGCTGGAAGTTTTTTTTTTCTTTTAGTACCTTAACTATGCCATAACCTCTGGCTTTTTGCCTCCAGGGTTTCATATGAGAAATCAGCACTTAATCTTATCAAGCTTCCCTTGTATGTGATAGTTCTCTTTTCTCTTGCTGTTTTCAGTATTCTTTCTTTGTCTTGAGCATTGGGCAACTTGACAAGTATGTGTCTTGGAGTAGGCCTGTTAGGATTTAAACTGTTAGGGGTGTCCTGTGCTTCCTGGACATGTTCATCCTTGTATTTCAATAGGGCTGTGAAGTTTTCAGCCATTATTTCCTCCAACACATCTTCTTCCCCTTCTCTTCTCCCTCTAGGATGCCTATAATGCATATGTTTGCGTGTTTTTTGTGGTCATTCAGGTCCCCGAGTCCCGGCTGGATTTATTCTATGTTTTTATATATCTGTTCTACTGTCTGTTTGATTTCATCTGTACTGTCTTCCACATTAGAGATTCTCTCTTCTGTATTTTCAAACCTATTATGTGCATCCCTTGTACTTTTAATTTCTTGTATTGTGCCATTCATCACCATCATATCCATTATCTTTCTATGTATGTTTACAAATTTCTTCAGTGTGTTTTCCCAGTGTCTTCTTAATTTCCTTAATCTTCCCCTTCACTTCATTAGGTTGATTCATGATATTTGTTTGGACATCTCTGACAAGTATTCAATGTAAATCACCCTTAATTTTGCTGTATGTTTGAAAATATTCATTACAAAATGACAAAGTATGTTAATGTAATTTAAAATATTAGTCTTATTACTCTTTTCTTTGTTATACTTTTTATTTTTGGCATGTTTACATATACAAACTTCAAAAAATAACAATATTCATTATTGATTTCTCTTTTGGCCATTGTACTATTCATTTCATGCCATAGTATTATTATTACTGAAAATAATTTTATCATAGGGATGTTTGGTTAAAACTTATTCTGAGTATCAAGTCACAAGATATGCCACTGCAGTGTACAACCTAGTGTGCATGACTCAGATTGTCTGGGCTGAGTTCCCATCCTGTTGGAAAGACTGCAATGAAGGAAGAGTCAATACCATGCTGGTGGTCTCCTGTACTCTGCAGCAGGCATCTCCAAGGACATTGGAAACTTTTTTTCTGGCAGCAGTCAGAACCCTAGGAAGCTGGAGCAGGGAGGAGGAAATGGTGTTATCTGCTGGTATCTAGGGGAAGAGCCCCAAAACATGATTTTATAACTGATAGCATGACTCTAGTTTTGTCTCTATTCTTGGCTAGTCAGGAACATTGGGTTAAAATTTCAGGAGTACTTTTATATTTTCTATGCAAATTGTTTGAAAACAAATATAAACCAAATTAATATTTTGTTGCCATTTACAAACCATTTAAACAACTCTTCCCCATCTCACTAATGTGAATTATAATGAATTAGACATTCAAGGCAGATGTCCACTGGGGCCACCCTGTTCATTTGTTTTAATTTTTGGCTCCATATTCCTGATTTTGGGGAAGTGAACAGGGGTACTTTGTTTCTCCATTGCCTCAGGGGTTTCACTTCACATTGGAGTCTTTGCATATGGAAATGGAATTCCACTGTCTCTGATCCCCATATCTTCAATAGGATTTTAGAGGAATTTTGGAGGAGGAGTTTACTAGGCAATGCCAACAACTTCAAATGCATAGGTCTGCTGGCTAGAATGGCCCAAGTGGCAGTGCTGCTCTCATTGCAGCCTGGACCTGCTGCAGGGCCACAGTCAAATTGGAATTTGACACAGTTACCTGGCTAAAGTGTTGAAACTGTGTTCCCAAGTGTAGTAATTGCTTCCTCCAAAACTCAAAGAGGACTACCTAGTATTGTACTTCCTTGTTAATAGTGGGAGACAAGAAATGTGGTAATTTCTCCTCTATTTAGGAAGGGATGTTTCAGTACAGCCCAACCACTACACCTGAAACAATATCATTGATATCATATTATTTAACTCCCGCCATCTGTAGCACTAAAGCATAGAAAGCATTTTTTGCTCACCTAGTCTAACATGATATCATTAACCTAGAGTGAGCAAATTGATGACGCCCTTTCTCCAAGTGTTCAAGAGCCATCCTAACATTATGATAGCACCATCTCTGTATCCCTGCTAGGGTTTACTCCTGTATCATGGAAGAAAACTCTCATGAATAAAGTCTTCCTCATCCAAATGATATCCCTTGATTGTTCACCCTCAGTATCCAGTCCCATATTTAATCTTCTGTCTGATTGTTGATACATGTTGGCTAGGTCCTGCAGCTCCTTTCTTCCTTTAGAAGGCCCATCATATACATTGTGACTTAAACCTAACTGTTAGTTGTTTAAGGGAGGGTGTTAAGATCCTGTGGGGGTAGAGGTGATTTCTTGCAAGGCAAAAAAATCTGCATTGAGGTAACATTGGGGTAAATAATCATGATTATTTTGACTTTATCAACATTGAAACTTTTGTACATCAAAGGATATTATTAAGAAAGTGAAAAGTTAAATTATGGAATGGGAGAAAATTGTTGCAGACCATATTGGATAAGGGCTTAGTATCCAGAATTTATTTTTAAAAATTTATAATACAACAACAAAAAGACAACCAAATCAAAAAGTGGACAAATGTCTTGAATACATATTTTTCCAAAGAAAATATACAAATAGACAATAAGCATATTAAAAGATATTCAATATCATTGGCCATTTGGGTAATGCAAATCAAAACCATGATGAGATGCCACTTAATTCCCACTAGGATGCCTTTTATTTAAGAAAATAAGAATGAAAATAAGTGTACATTAGAGAGGATGTGGAGAAATTGGAACTCTAGTGCATTGCTTGTGAGAATGTAAAATGGTGTATCACTGTGGAAATCATAAATATGGCAGCTCCTCAAAAGAATTAAGTAAAGAATTACCATGTGATGCAGCCATCACACTTCTAGGTATCTACCCCAAAATAGGGAAAACAGGGTATAAAACAAACTTGTACATGAATGTTTATAGCAACATTATTTGCAATAACAAAAAGCTGGAAACAACCAAGTGTACATCAACAAATGTATGGATAAATGAAATGTGATACATACATGCAATGACATATTATTTGACCATAAAAAAGAAAGAAATTCTGAGGCATGAACTACAGAAGAACCTTAAAAAACAGTATATTCAGTAAAAGAAGCAAGACATGAAAGGATAAATATTGTATGATATTTTTCATTAGAAATGTCTTAGAATAGCAAATCCAGACAGAAAGCACATGAGAGGTTACTAGAGGATAGGAGGAGGGAAAAGGAGGAGTATATGTTTGGTGGGAATTGAGTGTGTATAAATAAAATTAATAAAAATTTTGGATTAGAAATAAGATTAGGGTTAAGGTCAATGTTCATTTTAACATTAGCCCTAGTGTTAGGGTGTGTATTATAGTTAGGATTACTGATTGTGTTAGAGTTGGGGTACGTCAGTTTAGGGTTAAGCTTAGGGTGTCATTAGAGTTAGATTTAAAGATAGGATTAAGGCTTATTGTAGACATTTGATTATAGGAATGGTGTGTTGGCATTAAGGTACAGTTTAGGGCTAGTGTTAACTTTGCTTATGGTTAGGATTATGATAAGGCTTTCAGTTAGGGTTATGTTTAGGCTAAAGTTTATGTTTTTGTTAGGGTTAGGGTTAGAATAAGATTCTGCCTATGGTTAGGCTTAGGTTTGGGTTATTTTTAAGTTTAGGTTTATAATTAGAATTAGGAGGTGATTTAAGGTTTTACTTTGGTTTAGAGCCAGTATAATGTTTAGATTAAGGTTTTGGGTTAGGTGGGGCTCTATGTTAGGATAAGGGTTAAAGTTATGTTTGGTGTTAGTGCTGATGTTCATGATTAGGTTTAGGGTGAGAATTATGCTTATAATTAGAATTAAGGTTTGGGTTAAATTTAGCATTAAGATTATACTTAGGGTTATAGGTAGTGTTAAGGTCAGAGTTTGGTATAACATTTGGGTTTGGTTATGGTTAGATTCACATTAGAGTTAGGATTGGGGAGATCATATGGTGAGGGTTAAGTTTAAGGTTAAGGATAATATTATTGTTTGGTTAGAGTAAGGTTAAGGTAAAAATAAATTTG
This sequence comes from Tolypeutes matacus, assembly GCA_026826555.1. NCBI lineage: Eukaryota > Metazoa > Chordata > Mammalia > Cingulata > Chlamyphoridae > Tolypeutes > Tolypeutes matacus. The sequence goes on from JAKSZT010054581.1 coordinate 801,840, forward strand.
ACTTTGGCCTCAAAGGAAAGAATTGTTAACTTGTTTCCTTTCTTATGTTTTTTAATTTTTTTTAAATTTACTATCTTTTTAATTGAAATTTATCATTCATATGGAACATCCTTAAACAATAAGTGTATAGTAAAAGTTGTGAACTTAGCAAACAAACATGCATATCATTATAGAGGGCTGCCATACTTCATCCCACCACCGACTCCTTGAATTGTTGTGAAACAATTGTTACAATCTATGAAAGAGCAATATCAAAATATTACTACAAACTATAGCCAATATCTTATATTTGGCATATTTTTCCACCAACCCACCTGATTATTGACACATTGTATTAATATTATATACTTATCATTCATGAGAGAATGTTCTCATATTTGGTTAACCACAGTCCATCTTTCACCACAGGATTCATTGTGTTCTACAGTCCCATGCTTTGTATAATCCAATCAAAGTGTACACTCAGTGGCTCTCATATTCACCACAGAGTTATGCTGTCATTACCTCAGTCAATTTTAGAAAATTTTCATTAGTCTAAAAGGAAAAATCCCATACTCCCTTATACCCCTCTAATGTTGTCCCTTAGCACTGATATAATATGATCTTTGACATTGCTTCAAAAATTATGTTTACTATATCCATATGTTACATTAGTAGTAATTTTCCATGTATCACTATATTCTTAACACTTTGTAAAAGAGCATTCTTATACTATTAACCACAACCTTCATCCACCACAAAAATCATGTTATATAGACCCTACATTATTTTCTAGCTTCATTTCAATTGAAATATTACAACCACAGACTACTTCTTTCAGCCACAATCATATTTATACATCAGCAATGTTAGTTATACTCACTATAATGTATGACCATCAACAACTCATTTCAACATGTTTATAATAAAACTTATTGAAAATTCTACATACATTAAGCATCAGCTCCCATTCTATTTCATAGTAACATATACTCTAGAGTTTACCTCCATGAGATTACTAATTATTTTACTTCATATTATTGAGACCACACAATATTTGTCCCTTTGTTTCTGGCTTATTTCACTTAATATAATGTTCTCAAAGTTCATCTATGTTGCCCTCTGCATTCCAATTTCTTTTCTTCTTATACATGAATAGTATTCCATTGTATGTACATACTACCTTTTATTTATCCATTTTGTTGATGGACACTGGGTTGCTTCCATACTTTAACAATTGTGAATAATGCTGCTATGAATATAGATGTGCAAATGTCAGTTCTTGCCCTAGCTTTCAGTTCTTCTGGATATATTCCTAGTAGAGGAATTTCTGGATCATATGGCAGTTCTATATTTAGCTTACTGAGGAACCACAAACTGTCTTCTACAATGCCTGTACCATTCTACATCCCCACCAACAATGAAGGTGTTTTCCTATTTCTCCACATCTTCTCTAGCATTTGTAGATTTCTGTTTTTTAAATAATGGCCATTCTATAAGGTGTGACATGATATCTCAGTGTACTTTTAATCTGCAATTCCTGAAGTGTGTCTTCAGGAGCCAGCAAAGGATTGAAAGAAAATTAACTTACATCAGAACAAATTATAAATATTCATTTACTGGAGTAAACAATAAAATTGGAGCAAGAGAACCTGAGCAAATATATGAAGAGAAAGACACCTGAAACAAAAAATCTTTCAAGACACAAACTGATGCTGATGTTTATAATATGGGGAAAAAAGATCCATAAGGAAAAATAGGAACTGAAAAATACTAGGAAACAACTAAAGCTAACAGACATGAATATCACAATTCACTAAAAAACAGAACATACATTTCTAATAAATGCACATGGATCATTCCCAAAGACAGACCACAAAAAGGGAATGCATAAATTTGAAAAGATTGAAGCCATACAAATCATCCTCTACAAACACAATAGAATGAAACAGTAAATCAATAATAGAAAGAGACCAGAAAATGCAAAAATATGTGGAACTTGAAAAATTCACACTTAAGAAATGAATTAAGAAATCACAAAGGAAATTAGGAAATATCTTAAGATGGAAGAAAATCAAAATACAACATATTCAGTACTCACAGGGAAATATATATCTCTAAATGCTTACATTTTAAAAGAAGGATTATACTACTACACTCATCTCTGGCATGTCTTCCCAGAATATGCCCAATAGGCCAAAGCAGGTTATTCACAACTAAAGCAATGTAAGAAACAATCAAATCAAACAGTCCTGACCCAAAGGATTACCCACTTAAACACATAAAATAAAGCACCTAGATTGGACCATGAGCAAATGCCCAGGAAAAGATTTAGGCTCAGAAAAGACTGAGATGAGCCCAAGCTTTCACTTTATGCTGATTTATTAGGACGAAGGTCCAACTCTGAAGAAGTGCACAAACCAACACAGACCCAATTTGCAAAGAATGTAAAATATGTTATTTGTTTTGGTTTTCTTGCTTTATTAGCAACTCAAGGAAATCTCTGTCAATCATTAATTGGGTACAAGAGTAAGGAACAGACAGCTCAGAGACTAAATCCAAGAATTATCCCATTAAAATGTTAAAATGCACAATGTACAACAAAAGTTTACAAGACAAAGAAACAAGATAAAATTTCAGAAACCATAAATGAATATCAGACTTTGGACACACCAAACAAATGTTTTAAAATAATCTGCTACACACTCAAAGAGATTTTGGAAAACACCAAAATAAATAAAGGATATCAGGAAAATGATTGAATCACATGAGAATCTTATTAAAAAGAAATTTTAATAAAGAAACAAATGTAAATACTGGAGTTGAAAACTGCAATAACTGAAATTAAAAAGTCCCTAGATGGTTTCATCAACAGATCAGAGCTGAGAGAAGAATCAATGAACTTGAAATATAAGACAATTGAAATGATTCAGGCTGAACAGCAGAAAGCAAAAAGAATGACAATTAGAACAGAATCTAGCAGACATACAGGGCAATTACAAGGTGCCAATATATGGATTATGGAAATCCCAGAAGGAGAAGAAAGAAAGGAGCAGAAGGAATATTTGAGAAATAATGGCAGAACACTTTCCACTTTTAACAAAGAAAGTGAATATACACATCCCAGAAGTCCAATAACTCATAAACAGAATAAATTCAAAGAGAACAATGCTCAGACACATGGTAGTCAGACTTTTGCATGTCAAGGACAAGGACAGGTTGCTGAAAGCTGCAAAAGAAATACACTATATACAAAGGATTTCCAGTAAGATTAAGCGCCAATTTCTCATCAGAAACTTTGAAAGCTAAGAAGGCACTGGGGTGAAATAAAGTGCTGAAAGGAAATAACTGCCAACCAAGAATTTTATATCTTGTGAGAGAATCTTTCAAAAATTTAGAAGGGATTAAGATATTCCCAGATAAACAAAAGCTGAGGGAGTATGTCATTACTAGATTTGACATACACTGAAAGCTAAAGGGCAATCTTGAGCATAAAAGGAAAGGAAAGTAGCCAGTGGATTGAAGACACATAAAGAAATAAAGATCCCTAATAAGGAAGCCATATTGGTAATTATAAACAACAGTAATATTCTATTTTGGGTAACTACACTTTTGACTTCCTATAGTTCCTAAAGTGCAAATGCATAAAACAGAATGGTAAATCTAGGGGGTTGGATGTACAATTGATGGAGTTTCAAAGGCCATGACTACCTACAATAAGCAGATCACTTTGGAATGTAGGAGACACCCTGGAATGTAGGAGATAAGAACCTAGTCTCATGATAATGAGACAGGATCTTATAGTAGCTGGGTGGGGAATAATCCTGAGTTTCTATGTTAGATAAGATTTACAACATCTGCTACATGCAGGAATGTAAACCCTTCAAGAATATAAACTGTCATCTATTGATTCAAAAACCTAATAAAAGCCATGCTCGATGGTGTGGCTGGGCTCTTCTCTCCAGTTCGGACGGAGAGTCCCCTGATCCCAGTTTTTCTTCTCTTTGTCTTATTCCTTTTTTCTCATCCGCGGCACCGTTTTCACGGACCCAGAGCCTGACCGGCAACATACAATAAATATATAATTTGTAAGAAGAACAACAAAAGGTGGTTGACATAGTGTTTAGGATTAGTGTATGTGCCATGGAACTTAAAATGAGAAAAATCAAACATGACACTACAGATTTGGGATAATAAATTTAAGCCTTATGGTAACCTCAAATAAAATATATGAAAAATATATACAAAAGGAAATGAGAAGGGACTCAACATTGTACATTACACAGAATCAAATAAATATGAAAGTAGGCACTAGAAGAAGAAATGAGGATTAAAAAAGTATGACAAAAGATCAAATAGAGCAATGGGAGAAATAATATCCTGCATAATCAGTAATACCTGAAGTGTAAATGGCTTAAAATCTCCATTCAAAAGGCAGAGATTAGCAACAAGGATAAAAAAGCATAGCCCAAATATATACACTTTACAAAACATTCACCTTAAATTCAAAGACAAGTAAGTTAATAGTGAAAACTTTGAAAAAATATTCCATGCAAATGGTATCAAAAGAGAGCTGGTGTAGCTATATTAATATCAGGTAAAATAGACTTTAAGTCAAAAAATTACAGAAAGACAAAGAAGAATAGTATATATTGATAAAGAACTAGTTGAATAAGAATATATAATAATTAAAAATATATTAACCTGTGGTAGTTTGTAACTGTATGTAACCCAGAAAATCATGCTCTTAAACCTGGTCCATCCTGTAGGTGTGAACCTATTGTAGGTGGGACTAACTGATTAGATTACTTCAGTAAGGCATGACCCAGGGTGTGTCATAATCCTCAAACTAGAGTCCTTTATAAACAGGGTGGATATACAGAAAAAAAAAAAAGGCCACAGATATGAAGAGAAACCCCCAGGCACCGAGAGAGAGGTCCTGAAGACCAGAGGCTGGAAATCAGCAGAGCACAAAGGCACAGAGAGAACACACAAAAGCTCAGAAAGAAAGCCACAGATGGAGCAGAGAGAAGCTGAAAACAATGGAGCCTAAAAGAGAAGCCAAACATCAGCTGACACTGTCATTGTGCTTTGCCATAAGACAGGAGTTTAGGATCACCATCAGCAAATCTTCAGGGAAGATAAAATAGGAAACATCTTCAGGACCTTGTGTTAGGCAATGGTTTCCTAGACTTTACACCCAATGCACGAGGAGCAAAACAAAAAATTTAGATACATGTGTCTTTATAAATATTAAAATCTTTTGTCCCTCAAAGGAATTTATCATGAATGTAAAATGCCAACCTACACAATGGCTGAATATATTTGGAAACCACATACCTGATAGCGGTTTAATATCAAGCCTATATGAAGAACCACATATCTGAAAACAGTTTAATATCAAGCATATATGAAGAAATCCCTCAATAACAAAAGGACAAAATTATAAATTTTTAAAATATGCAAGATGTGAGTAGACATTTCTCCAAAGATATATAAATAATCAAAAATCTCATGAAAAGATGCTCAACATCATTAGCCATGAAGGAAATACAAATAAAAACTACAACGAAATATCATTTCACATCCACTAGAATGACCGTTAAAATAAAAACAGAAATTTACAATTGTTGAAGTGGCTTGCTGGTGGGAATGTGAAATGGAGCAACTACAATGGTAGATATTTTGTTAGTACCTCAGAAATTTAAGTATAGAATTACCATATGACCCAGCAATCCCAATTTTAGGTATATTTTCAAAGGAACTGAAAGTAGAGACTTGAGCCAATTTTTTCACACCATTGTTCACAGCAGTATTATTCAAAACTTCCAAAAGATATAAGCAACCAAGTATACATAAACTAATTTATGGTTAAGCAAAATGTGGAATATACATACAATGGAATCTCATTTAACTGTTGAATGAAGTTCTAATACATGTGACAACATGGATGAACCTGAAGACATCCTGCTGAGTGAAATATGCCAGGTGCATAAAGGACAAATACTGTTAGATATCACTGATTTAAAACAATTAGAATAAGCAAACTCAGAGTCAGAATCTAGAATATAAATTACCATAGGATAAGGAATGGGGAGTTAAGGATTAAAATGCAAAGAGTTCTTATTTGAAATAATGGAAACGTTTTGGTAATGGATGGTGGTGATGGTAGCACAACATTGTAAACATAATAACACTGAAATATGTATCTGAGTGTGGATAAAAGGGGAAATGTTATATTGTATATATGGTACCAGAATAAAATTTTAAAAATATTCCATGCGACTTCACTTTAGAGTGTACTCTAAGTTAAACCTTGGACTATAGTTAATAGCACATTTATAAAAAATGTGATTTCATCAATTGTAACAAATGTACTAGTGTGATATATAGAAACCCTGTATTTTATGCATGATTATTTTGTAAACTAGCAATGTCAACTTCTCTAATGAAAAAGTAAATGGAAACAACTGAGTCAAATATAGCTTATGGAGTAAATTAGATGGAAATAAGATGGATCTTTCTGGAGTAATGAAAATGATTTAAAATTGGATTGTGGTGATGGTTTCTTAACTTGGTAGATTTATTTTTAAAAATCAATGAATTGTATTCTAGAAAACAGGTGAAATTTAGTTCATGTAAATGATACTGAATAGAGTATTTTTTTAAAAACCTCACACACACCAACCATGTGATCAAGTTTTAATACTATTAATACCTAGGTATTAACAAAGGGGAAATGAAAATACAGGTTTATAATGTCTTATGCATGAATATTCATATAGTTACTCAAAATACCCCCAATTTTTAATGTAAAAGAGGAAAATGGAAAGCATTTGTGTATAATGATTTGATAATGTCAACATCAATGATAAAGACAAAGGAACTAGCCAATTGACCAAAATGGCAGTAAGAGATTCTCCAGCAGAATCTTTGAACAACTAGTAAACTCTTTAAGTGTCATCTTACTCAGAACTCAAGAATACAGTGACAGGGACTCAGTAACTAGACAATCACTGAATCAAGAAAACAAAACTAAAATATGGAAGGAAAATTTCCTAGCACCCTGGTTAGTATCAAATCTAAAGTGATTTATAGATTTGGGATGTTAAATTAAACTCCATGATAACCATGAAGAAAATATAAGAAAAATACGCAAAATGGAAATGAGAATGGATTCTAAATGGTTCACTAGAAAAGATAAACTGAACACAAAATGAAGTGGTAATGAAAGAATGGATAAATAAAGGTATGAGATTTAGAAAAACCAAATAGCAAAATGACAGAAATCTGTTATTATATGTAGTTAATTTTAAAGAAAATGGTTTAAATTCCCCTGTCAAAAAGCAGAATACATTAAAAAGCATGGCCCAAGTATATACTGTTTACAAGAAGCTCACCTTTAGTTCAAAGACACAAGTAGGTTAAAAATGAAAGGATGCAAAAAATACACCATAAAAAATATTTTAAAAAAGAAAAAAATTCCATGAATATAGTAATGAAAACAGAGCAAGGATCACTAAAGTATCATTAAACAAAGTAGACAAATTCAAACACTTTCAGAAAGAACAAGGAAGAATGTCAATTATAAAAATATATGCACAAAACTCTAGAGCCCCAAAATATTTAAGCAAGCATTCACAAATTTAATGGGAGTAATAGATGATTCTATATTAATAGTAGGAGACCTCAATATCCCACATTCAGTAATGGCTAGAACATCCAGACTGATGATCAGTAAGGAAATAGAGAGCCCCAAAAATGCTATATTACAAGACCTAACAGACATATATAGATGTATATAACATATATGTGTATATAAAGAAATGTATAATGTGAAAACTTGTTTGAAAACAATAGATTATACATTATTCTCAAGTGCACAAGGATCATTCTCCAGGATAGACCATATGCTATATCACAAAGCAAGTCATAACAAATTTTAAAAGATGGAAATCATACAAAGTATCCTATCAAACTAAAAACCAATAACAGGGCAAGGAGGGGCAAGATGGTAGCCGAGTAAGGAGCTCCAAGAGTCAGTTCATACTATAGGGCAGTTTGTAATCACCCAGAGCTATTTAAAGCACCTGACTGGGGACCCCAGAAGACCAGTAGAGGATCCTTCAATATCCTTGAAAGTATGAAAGGAGAAGACTGCCCATCTGCAGAGAAGATTTGTGAGTAGAGCAGTCCACACTCGGGAGGCCAGTTCCCATGGCACAAGGCACCTCAGAAGGTATTCTGTGGCTGGAGTTGGAAACTCCATTTCCCAAAAACAGGGGAGGAAGAGATGGTTGGGCACTGACTTCAGGTACTGACTAGTAAATTCAGATGGCTAAAGTATAATCCTAAGAACAGCTAAGTATGAACCTGTTGAAGTAAGAAAGAGGTCAATAGCCACAATTTTAACACTGCCCCTGGCATGAGGGGAAGTGGGGCTGACTGAAAATCACACTGCTGGTAGGGACATGCTTGTTTCCACTGAAATCAGATTGCAGCACTAGCCTAAACCCCAGCCCCACTCTTGTGGAGAGAAAGCTGGTGGGACCTCCATTAGGCTCTCTGGGAAACTGCAGGCCATGCTGCAGAGCCCAGTGCCCATCCTATTCTGGCAAAGCAAGCCACCTCAGGAGCTATTCCATGGCTGGAGTTGAAGCTCCATTTCCCATAAACAGGGGAAGAAGAGATGGTTGGTCACCAATTGCAGCTAGTGATTAGTAAACTCAGCCAACTAAAGTATAATCCTAAGAACAGCTAAAGTTTGAACCTATCCAACTAAGAAAGAGGCCAGAAGCTGCCATCTTAACTCCACCCCTGGCATGAGGGGAAATGGGGCTGACTGAAAATCACAGTGAAGTTAGAGACTGTCTTCTTTCCCCCAAGATCATTATTGCAGCCCTAGCCTAGGATACAACCCCACCTCTGGCAGGGAGGAACCTGGTGAGGGGACTAGTACCAGCCTCTCTGGGTAACTGCAGGCACTTTTGGCTGGCACAGACACATGGGGCTTCATCCCCACACCACAATAGGATAGGGGAGGAGATGTGTTTCCTTGGTCTCTCTGGGGAAGTGCAGGTGATTTCAGCCCACATGAACTGTTTTGTTTAGCACTTTTGATAACATCTTTACCTATTCCCCCAATAGGATAGGAGAGAGTTGGTGTTTCTTCAGCCTCACAGGGCAATAGCATACATTTCTGGCCTGCACAGACTCACCTGTTGAGCACCTGTGGCTCCTACCCCCTTTAGAGCAAGAGAGGGACTGAGTTAACCAGGCCTCTGTGGATAATTGCAGGTGTTTTGGTCCAAACAGACTGAACAGACACTTGTAGCTCCATCCCTTCCCCCAAGTAGGATAGGAGGGGAACTGGGTTTCCTCAGCCTTTCTGGGCAAGAGCAGGCATTTTTGGCCTGCATGGATTGAACTGTTTGATGCCTGTGGTTCCACCATCACCACTCAATAGGGTAGGAGGGGGCTGGTGTTTCCTCAGCCTCTCTGGGCAATGGCAGGTGCTTTCAGCCTGCATGGACTGGACTTTTGGATGCCTATGGGTCCATCCCTACCTCCTAATATAATAGGAGGTGAGTGGTGTTTGTTCAGCCTCTCGAGGCAATGGAAGGTACTATTGGCTTACAGGAACTGGACTGTTGGATGCCTGGTGATCCATCCCTACTTCCTAATAGGATAGGAGGTGTCTGATGTCTCCACAGCCTGTCTGAGTACCATTGAGTATTTTGGGCCTACAGGGACTGAATTGTTGTATGTCTGTGGATCCACCTACACCCCCTAAAAGTATTGGAGGGGGCTGGTGGTTCTTCAGCCTCTTCAGGCAACAACAGGTACTCTTGACCTACAGGAACTGAGCTGTTGGGTAACAGTGGTTCTTTTCACATACCCTAAATGGCAAAATTGACAGTATTCCTTATCTCTTAGGGCAACTGCAAGCATATTTGGCCCACACAGATTAGAATGTTGAGCACTCTAGAGGGTCCATCCCTACCCTGGGAGGGGAACAGTGCTATTTTAGTCTACTTGGGTTACTGCAGTCATTTTGGACATGTGTGGCATAGATTGCTGGCCACACCTGCAACTCCATAACTGCCCAAGATAAGGAAGCTTCATTTGTCTCTCTGAGCAATTACTGACAGTATTATCTTGCACTATTTGGATTATTACACATGGCTTCAGCTCTGTCCCTACCGTTGGTAGAGGAGAAATTTAGGGGGAAGCTTCATCAATTCGTGGACCAATGCAGGCATCTTCAGCCTCCACAGCTACAGCACCAACCACATGCTCAGCTCCTACTACACAATGAGCAAGGGAGAAAAAGCAAGAAAACCTTAAGCTAAAGAGAGAAACTGCACCCAGAATAAATACATCTACTAAGCCAGATGCCAAGACACCAACAAAAAAATTACAGTCCATATCAAGAAACAGGAAGATATGGCCCAGTTAAAGGAACAAGATAAGCCTCCAGATGACATAAAGGAGTTGAAACAGCTAATCATTGATGTTAAAACAAATCTCTTTAAGAAATTCAATGAGATAGCTAAAATGTTCTATATCACTATTATTAGGGAAATGCAAATAAAAATGACAAAGAAGTATCATCTAACACTGCATAGAATGGTCATTATGTTTTTTTAAAAAAAAAACAAACAAACAGAAAACAGTAAGTGCTGGAAAGAATGCGGAGAAATAGGAACACTCCTTCACTGTTGATGGGATTGTAAAATGGTGCGCCTCTATTGAAGACAGTTTGGCAGTTCCTCAGGAAGCTAAATATAGAACTGCCATATGATCCAGCAATGTCTCTACTAGGAATATATCCAAAAGAACTAAAACCTGGGACACAGACATCTGCACTCTTATGTTCATAGCAGCATTATTCATAATTGCCAAAAGGTAGAAACAACCCAATTGTCCATCAACAAATGAATGCATAAGAAAAATGTGCTATATACATATGATAGAATACTATGCTGCTGTTAGAAGAAAGGAAACTGGGACACATATGAAAACACAGATGAATCCTGGAGACATCATGTTAAGTGAGGTATGCCAGACACAAAAGGACAAATATTGTATGGTCTCACTAATAAGAACTTGTAGCCGTTTGGCAATTTGATGTAATTATGAATTCCAAAAGTATAATTGGATCATGTTTGTAAACTGATCAAACACCCTTGGTGGGTGGGGAATCAAATATAAAAGGCATGGCAAGAACAGAGTTGAAGCAGTTTTTGAGAAGCAGTTTTGATGTTGGAGTGTTGATGTTGGAGAGAAGGCCCCAGGAGAAGTGAGCCCTTTGCCTGATAGTCTACAGCTGACCCTGTGGAGGAACCAAAGGAGCTAAGGCCGGAGAGAAATGCAGCTCCTGGAAGAGAGGAACCTAAGAAGCCTGAACCCTGGCAAACGTTGGCAGCTGTCTTGCTCCAACACGTGGCAATGGACTTTGGTGAGAGAAAAAACTTAATGCTTTATGGCCTGGTACCTGTGGCCTTCTACCCCAAATAAATACCCTTTATAAAGACCAACCCATTTTTGGTATTTCACATTAGCACCCCTTTGTCTGACTAATACAGAACTAAATAGTAACCAAAGCCCCACTCATGGGTGTGCCATCAGGTCCCATGAGCAGGTGCACCACCACGCCACACACATGGTGCACCATCAGGTCCCACCAAGCCATGCAGCAAGATGATGACATAACAGGAGAGTGACACAAGGGAGAGCCAAGATGAGACACAGTGAAAAACCAGGAACTAAGGTGGTACAGGTGGTAGGATGGCTCTCTTCCATATCAGAGGTTCCCAGGCTTAAATACCAGTGAAGACAGGAGGAGAAGGATGAAAAGGAGGGCAGGAAACAGACACAGAGAATTGCCCAGCAAATGGACACAGAAACAGCAAAAATGGAGGTGGAGGAGGGTAAAATGGATTTTAAAAAGTAAAATAAATGCTCTTTCATAATTTGTTAACAAATGCTTCACAACAATGCAAAGTATTTGTGGTGGAGTGATGTGTGGGAGCCCTGTATGATGTTATGCATGTTTGTTTTGTAAGTTCACAATGTTTACTGAACACTTATTTTTTATGTATGTTCATGTATGAATGACATACTTCAATAAATTGTTTAAAAAATTAAAAATTAGAAGTTAAAATAAAAAATTGAAAAATAAACTATAATAAATATTTTTAAAAAAAAGGTAAAATAAATAAATCTTTAAAAATATGTACTGTGTTGATAATGGAAAAAAGTGTGCCAAATATACAATATGGACCATGGTTGGTGGTAATAGATTGATGATATTATCTCATAATCTGTAACAAATATTTCACCATGGTGTGGATTGTTGGTGAAAGGGTGTTATATGTGAAATCTACACATGTGCATAATTGTTTTATAAGTTCACAACCTTTATAATAAAAATATATTTTAAAAAATAATAGGGTGGGTTGGGGGTAAAATACATCAAATATAAGATATGGACTATAGTTAGTAGTAAAATTTTGATGATGCTTTTCCATAGTTTGTAACAAATGTTTCACAGCGTGAGGTGTTGTATGGGACATCTGTATAATGTTATTCATGCCTGTTTTGTTGGTTCACAACTTTTAGTGTACACTTATTGTTTATGTATGAATGTTATACTTCAATAAAAATGATATTAAAAAACAGTAACAAGAGAACTGAGAAATCACAAACATGTGGTCATTAAACAATAGACATTATTTAAAGTACCAACTTGTCAAAGAAGAATACACATTGGAAAAGAGGAAATATCTTGAGGTGAATGAAAATAAAAACATATAAAAACAAAAGATGGAATGCAACGAAGACATTGCTCAGAGGGAAATATATAGCTCTAAATGTTTATATTGTAAAAGAACAAAGATTTCCAAAGAGTAACTTAACTTCACAACTAGAGGAAATAGAAAAAGATGAGCAAAGTATACCCAAAGAAGGAAGGAAACAATGAAGAGTAGAGGAGAGTTAACTGAAATCATGAATAGAAAAATAACACAGAGAATCAATGAAAGCAAAATTTATTTCTTTGAAAATACCAGGGGGTGGAAGGGGTAAGATGGTGTAGGTTTAGGTGGGCAATCACCATCTCTCTAGCAGAGGACAGTTGATTGGGGACAGAATCCTGCCTGAGTGGTTTCTTCTGGGAGCCCAAGGAGTGAAAACCTTAGGGACATTGTACTGGAGGGAGCTGGACAGCAAGGTGGTTTACTCAAGATAATATCATGAGTTTTTCCCCAGCTGGGTAAGCCCCACCCTCAGGGCAAAGGGATGACCCCTGACTCCCACTGGCAGTGGAATGAGCATTCTTTGAGAGTGGGAAAGTTCTGGAAGAGGATGGGGAGGGGTTTCCTTTTGGTGGGTTTGGCTGTCTGGACCCCCATTGCAGGTTTGGGGAGCAAACCAGCCAGCTTGAAGTGGCACCAGGCTGAGAGGAGAGCTGAATCTGCTGAGGAGCCTGATGTACCTAACTGTCCTGTGATACAAGGCTTGGCTCAGGAGGGGGGTGGAGTCAGTCAATTTTATCCTTCTGCGCTGATAAGTATCAGAGTCGCAGCTACCCTGGGGAGGCCAGGCAGTGGGAAGTGTTTGATAAGTTTCCACGAGCCTATTTAGGGTGCCCTCAGTGGAGAGGGTTGTCTAAAAGGGGCTTTCTTTTGGGTCTTTTATTTCTCCAAAAAAAAAAAAAAAAAATTTTTTAAAAAAAAAAAAAAAGAATTTAACTTATTTTAATCACTAAAATCTGCCTCAAAACTGGCAGATAGAAGCCTGCAAGGTAACTAAAACTGTTCTTCCTTATCTTTGTTTGACTGCTTGTTTGTGTGTTTGTTTGGTTTTTCTTTGTTTGTTTGTTTCTTGCTTTCCTTTCTCTTTTATTCCCTCACCTTTTTTTCTTTCTCTTTTTAAAATTAGGTGCTGCTAGCTTGTTTCTTCTTTGCTGTGCTTCTTCCTTGATTTCCCATTCTCTGTGTATATTGATTTTGTCTACCAATGCTATCTCTTTTCCTTCCTTTATCTTTCTACTTTCTGCTTTCTGTTGTGGTTCTTACATTCCACCTTTTTTCATTAGTCCACAACTTCATTGATGTCGATTTCTAGATTATCTATACTAGAAATCATTTTCTAGTATAGATAGAAAAATCTGTTTTCTTTTATTATTATTATTATTAATTTTTTCCTTTCAGCCATCTCTTTACTCTTTCTCTCTCTCCTCATCATTCTGACCTTTTAAATCATACTATATATTTTCCTCTATTTGGTTTCCCATTCTATTGTAAGTATTCCATTTTTTCCCCTATTACTCTACACTGCCTACATGAGTTAAATATTCGTTTCATTAAGTCTTATAAGGCCCCTATTCTAACTTTTATCAATATTACTATTATCCTTTTTCCTTTCTAACCTCTTTCAATTCCTTGGGCCCTAATCTTTTTCCTTCAAGGGACCATAGAAAAAATCAAGGAAATTGAACAAGAAGAACAAAGTGTCAGAGAGAAAACTTAACATGCACCACAGAACCACCAACAAAATAAAACTCTAGAGCAGAGAGAGAAACTAATCAACTGAATAAACCCATCAAGATAAAATGTTGACCAGAAGGCAACAAAAAATTACAAAAAAAATACTGACAAACAGGAAGACAGGGACCAGTCCAATGAACAAACTAAAAACCAAGAAGAGATACAAAACATCAAACAACTGATCAAAGCTGTCCAAACAAATATCATGGACCAACTTAATGAAGTAAGAGATTAAGGATATTAAGAAGACAATGGGAGAACATAATGAAAATATTGTAAACATACATAAAAAGATAATAGATATGATGGTGATTAATGGCACAATCCAAGAAATCAAAAAGATGTTGGAATCACATAACTGCAGATTTGAACAGGCAGAAGAAAGAATTAATGATGTGGAAGACAGTACATCTGAAATCAAATGTATAATAGAACAGATAGATAAAAAGATAGAAAAATCCAGCAGGGACTTAGGGATTTAACTGAAAACACAAAACACGCAAACATATGCATTATAGGCATCCCAGAAGGAGAAGAGAAGGGAAAGGGAACAGAAGGAGAGTTGAAGGAAATATGGCTGAAAACTCCCAACCCTATTGAGGGAGATCGATGTACATGTCCAGGAAGCACAGCACACCTGAAACAGAATAAATCATAGTAGACCTAGTCCAAGACATATAATTAACAAAATGTCCAATGCTCAAGACAAACAGAAAATACTCAAGGCAACAAGAGAAAAGAGAACCATCACATACAAGGGAAGCACAATATGATTAAATGCTGATTTCTCATCTGAAACCATGAAGGCAAGAAGACAGTGGTATGACATAGTCAAAGTATTAAAAGAAAAAAGCTTCCAGCCATGAATTCTTTATCCAGCAAAACTTGCATTCAAAAATGATGGAGAGTTCAAAATATTTACAGATAAACAGAAATTAAGAGCGTATGCCAATAAGAAACTTGTACTTCAAGAAATGCTAAAGGAAATTATGCAGGTTAAAAGGAAAAAACAGGAGAGAGAGAGAATTGATGGACAGTGTAAGAACAACTCAAAATACAAAAAAAGAACTAAAAAAAAAAAAACATATGACATACATAAACTGAAAAGAAAATATGGCTGATGTAAGACATTCATTGAAAGTAAAAACACTGAATGTTAATGGATTAAACTCACCAGTCAAGAGACACAGATTGGCAGGATGGATAGGAAATATGATCGAACTATATGCTGTCTACAAGAAACCCACCTTAGACCCATGGAATCAAGGAGGCTGAAAGTGAATGGCTGGAAAACAATTATACAAGCAAACAATAACCAAAAAAGGGCAGGAGTAGCTATCCTAACATTGGACAAAAATAGACTTTAAATGCAAAACTATTGTAAGCGACAAAGATGGACACTATATATTAGTAAAAGGGGTACTCTTTCAAGAAGAGAAAACAATCATAAACATTTATGCACCTAATCAAGATGCCTCAAAATACATGAGACAAACACTGGAAAAACTAAGTGGAGAAATAAATGCCTCTACAATTATAGTGGGGGTATTTAATACAGCATTATTGCCATTGACAGGACATCTAGACAGAGAATCAATAAAAAAACAAAGATTCTCAATAGTACATTAGAGGACCTGGACCTAATAGACATATAGAGAACAGTACACCCACATTCAATGCGATGTAATTTATTTTCAAGTGCACATGGATCATACACCAAGATAGACCACCATGCTAGGTCACAGAACAACTCTCAATGAATTTAGAAAGACTGAGATTATAAAAAGTAATTTCTCTGACCACAATGGAATGAAATTGGAAATCAGTAAGGGCCAGAGAACCAGATTAGGCATAAATATATGGGAGTTAAACAACACACTCTTAGACAAACCGTGGGTCAAGGAAGAAATCTCAAAAGAAATCAGCAACTACCTTGAAATGAATGAAAATGACATGACAAAATATCAAATCCTATGGGCTGTAACCAGCTTTTTACTGAGAGAGAAGTACATAACCATAAATGAATATATTAAAAAAGAAGAAAGAGCTAAAATTGAAGACCTAACTGAACAACTGGAGGAATTGGAAAAATAACAACAAACTATCCCCAAAGGAAGTAGAAAGAAGGAAATAACAAAGCTTAGAGCAGAACTAAATGAAATAGAAAATAAAAAAGCAGTAGAAAAAATAAACAAAACCAAAAGCTGGTTCAAGAACATCAATAAAACTGACAAACCCTTAGCCAGACTAACAAAGAAAAAAAGAGAGCAGATGCAAATACACAAAATATGGAATGAAGAAGGGGATATCACTACTCACCCCACAGAAATAAAGAGTATCATAAGAGGATACTTTGAAAAATTATATGCCAACAAGAATGATAATTTAGAGGAATTGGACAAATTCCCAGAAACTCACAAACAGCCTACATTAATGAAAGAAGAAATTGATGAACTCAACAGTTCAATTACAAGTAAAGAGATAGGCTCAATCATCAAAAACCTTCCAACTAAGAAGGGCCCAGGACCAGATGGCTTCACAGCTGAAATCTACCAAACATTCCAGAAAGAACTAACACCAATCTTGCTTAAGTTCTTCCAAAAAATAGAAGTAGAAGGAACATTGCCTAAACTATTCTATGATGTCAATATTACCCTAATACCAAAGTCAAACAAAGATACTACATAAATGAAAATTACAGACCAATTTCTCTAATGAATCTAGATGCTAAAATCCTCAACAAAATACTTGCTAATCACATTCAACAACATATCAAAATAATTACCAACCATGACCAAGTGGGTTTCATCTCAGGTATGCAAGTTGGTTCAACATAAGAAAATCAGTCAAGATAATACACCACATAAACAGATTGAAAGAAAAAAACCATATGGTCATATCTATAGGTGCAGAAAAAGCATTCGATCAAATAGAGAACCCTTTCTTGTAAAAACACTGCAAAAGATAGTAACAGAAGGAAACTTTCTTAACATGATAAAGGACATATATGAAAAAGCCAAAGCTAACATCATCTTCAATAGTGAAGTCTTAAAAGCCTTCCTTCTGAGATTTGGAAAAAGACAAGGATGCCCACTATCTCCACTCCTATTTAACATTGTCTTAAGAGTACTTGCTTGAGCACTGAGGCAAGAAAAATATATAAAATGCATACAAATTTGAAAGGAAGAAGTAAAAATTTCATTATTTCCAAGTGAAAGATCCTATACATAGAAAGCCCTGAGAAATCTATAACAAAGCTTCTAGAACTTATAAAGGAATTCAGTAACATCTCAGGCTATAATATCAATGCTCAAAAATCACTAGCATTTCTGTACACCAATAACAAGCAATCTGAGGAGGAAATCAAGAAAAAATACCATTTGCAACAGTAACTAAAAGAATCAAATACCTAGGAATAATTTTTTCTAAAGATGGAAAGGACTTATATTCAGAAAACTACATAACAATGTTAAAGGAAATCAAAGAAGATTTAAATAAATGGAAGAATATTCCCTGTTCATGGATAAGAAGACTAAACATCATCAAAGTGTCTATCCAACCCAAACTAATCTTTAGATTTAATGGAATCCCAATAAAAATGAAAACATCATTTTTTAAGGAACTGGAAAAACTAACTACAAAATTTATTTGGAATGGTAAGAGACCCTGAATCGCCAAAGACATATTGAAAAAGAAAAATTAAGTTGGGGGTATCACACTACTTGATTTTAAAACATACTACAAAGCTACAGTGGTCAAAACTGCATGGTATTGGCACAAGCATAGACATAATTACCAATGGAACCGAATTGAGAGTTCTGATATAAATCCTCACATATACAGTCATCTGATATTCAACAAGGCCACCAAACCCACTCAGTTGGGAGAGAATGGCCTCTTCAACAAATGGAACTGGGAGAACTGGATATCCATGTTCAAAAGAATGAGAAGAACAGCATCTCTCACATTATACAAAAATCAACTAAAGATGGATCAAAGATCTAAATATAAGACCCATGACCATAAAGACCTTAGAAGATAATGTAGGGAAGCATCTACAGGACTTTGTAATAGGAAATGGTTTCATGAACTTCACACCCAAAGCATGAGCAGCAAAAGAAAAAATAGATAAATGGGATTTCCACAAAATTAAAAACTTTTGCACCTCAAAGGATATTATCAAGAAAATAAAAGGGCAGCCTACCTAATGGGAAAAATATTTGGCAACCATATTTCTGATAAGAGCCTAATATCCTGTATATATAAATAAATCTTACACCTCAAAAAACAAAAGACAAATAACCCACTTAAAAAATGGGCACGTGACCTGAAAAGACACTTTTCCAAGGAAGAAATACAAATAGCTAAAAAAGCACATGAAAACATACTAGACATCACCAGCTATTAGGAAATGCAAATCAAAACTACAATGCGATACAATCTCAACCCATTAGAATGGAGGTTATTAAAAAAACAGCAGACTATAAGTGTTGGAGAGGATGTGTAAGAATGGCAACACTCATCCACTGTTCGTGGGATCGTGCAATGATCCAACCACTGTAGAGGACAGACTGGAAGTTCCTTAAAAAACTATAGATCTTCTGTATGATCCAGTGATTCCACTGCTGGGTATATACCCAGAAAAATTGAAAGCAAAGACATGAACTGATATATGCACACCAATGTTTATAGAGGCATTGTTCACTATTGCCAAAAGTTGGATTCAACCTCAGTGCCAATCAATAGATGAATGGATAAACAATATGTGGTACATACATACAATGGAATATTACTCAGCTGTTAGAAGGAATCAAGTGCTAATACATGGAATACCATGGATGAATCTTGAAGAACTTATGTTGAGTGAAGCAAGCCAGGCATTGAAGGATGAGCATTACATGACCTCACTGATATGAATTAAGGAAATTGAGCAGACTCCAAGAACCATTGTCTGAAAGATAGGTTTACAAGAAAGACAAGAGAAGGAAAATTTGTGAGCCATCAGCCATACAGACATAATCTATGGTATAGTGATAGAGTGTATTTGCATATTTTAAGGATAGGACAGGTGGGTAGTGATATTATTGAACTTGGTTGTGCAGGTTTGACAGGTAGGTAGATTGGGAAGGGTGGGTTAGTATACCCAGGATTCTTGGGCGAGAGATGGGAGAGGGATCAGTTGAACACTTGGGATTTGTGGGTAAGATGTTGAGAGTGCAGAGGTAGGAATGCTCTTAGGGCAATATGACAAGGAAGTTTCACTGGTTAAGATTGTTGGTTGGGGGACATTTAGGAGAGGGCGCATCTGGAGCAGGCTTCTAGGGAGTGTGTGAGTGTTCATCCTGTCATAATGTGCTGTATCGGTGGGTGGAGACCCACACAATGAGTGGGAAGGAGATGGACTCCCATCTTTGGGAGGACTGATTCATCCAGGAACAGACAGGAAGGCATTTCTTATGAGCAAGGGCAGCTCCTAATAGGGGAGGATAAACCAGTGTGTCAAGACCTCTTGTTGCATGTAACTATGAATTTTGTCATCCAATGAGTCAACTCAGGGGGCTGTCGTGGGCCCCAGGGAGATGGGGAGGGAGGAACAGAATAGATCAAACAGGGGGTACTTAGTGTCCATTGGAAATATTTTTCATTACCTAACAGTGATGGACACAGGATATGGTAAATATTATCAAAATGTATAAAATTGTATGGTCTAAAATGTAAACCATACTGTAAACCGTTGACAATGTTTAGTGGTTATGTTTCACTATCTGTATAACAGTTATAACAATGCTACCATCCACTTACAAACAGGTTTTAATATGAGGTGAGGGAAGGGGAAGAGGTTGGGTATATGAGAGTCTCTAGTATTCTGTGTGTGACTGCTGTGACCTAAAACTTCTTTGAAAATTAAATGAAAATTTGGGAATTAGTTCATCCAAATATACATGAAAGATATACAAAATCGTTCAAAAGATCAAAAGATAGGGCATGGTCACGATGGGTGGACAATCACACAATAAATGAAGGAATCTGAATTCCTAGCCTGTAGAGCTCTCCCACAGTCTCCAAGGGAGCAGCAACAGTCCTCTGAGTGCAGGGACAGTGTCTGTCAAAAGAGGATGACCCACTGATGTGTTCTTTTTATTGATGACTACCCTTGTGAGTCTTTGCTCTTGTAACTGAGACTTAGCCTGCAGTTGTGGGGTGCCTAAGGGTTGCCACCTGAGAGCCTCCTTGTTGCTCAAATGTGGCCTCTCTCTAAGCCAAACTCAGCATATGATTGCATTACCTTCCCCCCAACGTGGGACATGACACCCGGGGATGAGCCTCCCTGGCAACGAGGGATGAATACCAAGTGCCAACTGGCAACACAACTGGAAAAAGACCTTGAATTAAAGGGGGAAAAGGTAAAGACAAATGAGTTCAAGTGGCTAAGAGACTTCAAAGAGAGTCGGGAGGTCATCCCAGAGGTAACTCTTACGCACACCTCAGTAGGAGCTCATAGAACATCTAAGTGCCTATCACCCCACACAGAGGGGCTCCTGAGAGCTCTGGAAACACTCAGGTCCTATATAAGTGGGGATAGACCCAGAGACTGATGCCTTATCAGTGGGCTCTATTTTGGAATCTGTGCTCCTGAGAGTGACAGAATTGGACTCAAATAAGTCCTCCCTGCACATGGTTCATCAGTCCCTTCTATTCAAACCTATATGTGATGCTGAAGTTTTTAGGTATACTTCCAGAGACTGGAGCCTCTGGCCTACCTATGTGCCAGGTGTGCATGGAATCTCGGTGGAGCTGCAACTCCTACCCTACATATCAATGGGCTCATCCAAGTCACCTGGCGGGGAGACAACAATGGGCAATGGCCATCCCAGGGAATGGAGAGGGCCTGCATTTGCAGGCAGGATCATCCCACCCACCATATCCATGGGATATAAGCCCTCTCTCACTTGGAGGTGGAGTGAACATCACCATTCCAGTCCCCTCAGGATTTGGGGAAGAACTATGGACTAGAGTGGACTTGATGGTATTCTGTTGTACACATATGGTGATTCTAGCAATGGAAGAATTTATAACAGTGAGGCAGGGGCTTTTGATCTTGAGTTCAGCAAGCAACATAAGGAAGTCACTGTAGATTCCTAAGAAAAAGAGAAGTGATGAAAAACATTTTTTAGGAGTACTGACTTCAAAACGTGGGCCAGATGCTATGCTAGGTTCCAGGAACTAAAGATGATATATAGACTTTAGGCTTCACTGAAACTAAATTTCCTATTTAATAATGGTCAGGGGAGAATCTGATTTTCTCAAAGGCTTATTTAAAGTCTCAGTGTTCAATTTCTATGAAGCTGGTTTTGGTGGCTTCCTCTTCTGCTCTGTGAGCTCCTTAAAGGCAAATTCTTACATCCTTAGTGTTGAGGTCATTGTCTGTCTAGCACCTGGTAAATGTTTGTTGAGTGGATAATTGAAGGAATGGCTTTATTAAAAACATAGGTATAACAGTTCCAATTGAGGGATACAGGCCATTATACATTTTGTCAAAACCTATAAAATTGTGCAGTGCAAAATGTAAACCATAAAGTAAACTATAGACCATGGTTAGTTAAAAAAAAAAACAAAAAAAAAAAAAAACACCCAATAAAATTGACATATATTATACAGATTCATAAAGAAAAAAGAAAGAGGATGCAAATAACAAAAAACATAAATGAAAGGGGGGATATTACTGCTGAACTTACAGAAATAAAAAGGATGATAAGAGGATATTAAGAACAACTCTAAGCTAACAAATTAAGATAACTAAAATAAATGGATAAATTTCCAGAAACATAATAATTGCCTCAACTGATTCAAGAAAAAAATAGAAAATTTTAAAAGACCAAGAAGTAAAGATTGAATTAATAATCAAAAACCTCCCAAAAAAGTAAATATTAGGACCATATAGTTCCATGGCTGACTTAATTAGACATTTCTAGAAAAAAGAGCTACCATATGAACTGGTGTTCTACTTCTAGGTATATTCTAAAAAGACTGGAAGGACAGGAACTTGAACAGGAGTTGTACAGCAGTGCACATAGCAGCAATATTTATAATAGCCAAAAGATGAAAGCAACCCGAGTTTCAGTTACCTAGGGTGCCAAAATGCATATACCGTGAAACAGGCCAGCTTTTAACAATGGGTGTTAATCAACTTACAAACTTACAGTTTTGAGGCTGAGAAAAATTTCCAAATCAAGGTTTCATCAAATGACACCTTCTTCCTGAAGACCAGCTGCTGGCAATCCTGGATTCCTCTGTTACATGACAAGGCATGGTGGCATCTGCTGGTCTTTCCTTTCTTTTCCAGGTTTTGTTGCTTTCAGTATCTTTCTTATATGAATTTCTTTTTCTCTCTATCCAAATTCATCCTATTTATTAGGCCCATAGAGGTTGAAAGTGAAAGAATGGAAAACAATATTTCAATGCTGCAAGCAAATAGTAACCAAGAGAACCAGGCTGGCTAGTTATATCACACATTTAAATTAAACATTGCTACAAAAGTCAAAAATATATATTACATATATATAAAATGGTCACTATATCAAGAACATATACTAATTATAAATATATATGCATAGAACCACAGAGCACCAAAGTTATATGGACATTAAAAATGAAAGATTTGAAGGGAGAAATAAACAGCTCTACCATAATAGATGTAAGTTCAATTTCCTACTTTCACAAATGCATAGAAGTAGATGATTAATAAGGAAATAGAGGACTTGAACAATGCTATAAACCAACTAGATCCAGCAGAATATACATTCTTCTCAATTGCATATAGGACATTCCCAGGAAAAAACATGTTACTCCCAAGCATATATATAACACTGAAATCATAAGTATCTTTTTGACCAAAGTGGAATGAAAGCAGAAACCAACAACAGAAGGGAAAACAGAAAGTTCACAAATATGTGAAAATTGAACAAAATCTTTAACAATCAATGTGTCAGAGATGAAATCAGAAGGGAAATTAGAAAAAAATTAGAGATAAACAGATATGAAAACACAAGATATCAAAACTTATTGGAAGCATTGAAAACATTGCTAATAGAGAAATCCATAGTCATAAACATGTATATTAAAGAAGGAATAATTATCTCAAATCAAGAATATAATTTTACATCCTAAAGAAATACGAATAAGAACAAACTAATCCTAAAGCTGGTAGAAGGAAGGAAATAAAAATTAAAGCAGCAATGAATTAAAGAATATAAAAACAATAGAAACAATGCAAATAAAAATGGTTCTTTGAAAAGGTCAAAAAAATTGAAAAACCAAGAGATAGACTAAACTAAAATTAGCAATAAAGTGATAACATTACTACCAACTTTACAGAAAAAAAAAGTTATAAGAGAATACTATGAATAATTGTACCCAAATAAATATTATAAACAACATAAACCAAGTCCAAGAAACACACCATACCTTCTTTATAGTATTTACTCTTAAAAACTGTACTGTTCTAAAAAAAAGTTGTAATGCATATTTTTAAGAAGGGATTTTAGGTAATCAAATATATATTTTTGTTACTCATATTTTTATGTTACCCTTTGTCTTCCTAGACTGGCAATTAAAAAATATTCTTGAGGGAAGTAATGATCACTTTAAGCCAGGGGTGTGCTAGTGGGAGAATTATACTGGCAAATAAAACAATTATCTGCCCTGTGGTGTTTAAGTTTAGTTTAGATGTGATAATTTAAAGTAAAATTTACAAGGTTAATTTGTGTACAGACGAATTCATCAAAAAGACATATTTATGCATCAAAGAACGTTATTAAGAAAGTGAAAAGGCAAACTAAAGAATGGGAAAAATAGCTGCAAAACCTATGTGTAAGGGTTTAATATCCAGAATACATGAAAGGTGGCTAAAAGTAACCAACAACAAAACAATTTTTAAATAAGCAAAAAACACGAATCTACATTACTCCAAAGAAAGTATACATACTTCTAATAAGAACATTTAAAGATGTTCAATATCATTAGTTATCAGAGGAAAGCAAATTAAAACCACAATGAGATATCACTTCACACCCATTATGATGGCTATTGTTTTTAAGTTAAAAATAACAAATGTCACTGAAAAAGTGGAGAAAGTGAAACAATTGCATGTTGTTGGTTGGAATATAAAACAATGCAGCAGAGATGGAATACCATTTGGCAGTTTCTCAAAAAGCACAGAACAGGCAATTCCACTCCTAGTTATATAATCAAATGAATTGAAAACAAGGACTCAAATTCCTGTACACAATGTGTGTAGCAGCATTAGTCACAATAGCTGAAAGGTAGAAACAACCCAAGTGACCATCAAGAAATGAATGGATAAACAACATGGGTATACACCTACAGTGAAATATTATTCATCCATTAAAAAAATGAAATTCTGATACCTGCTATAACATGGATGGACCTTGAAATAATTATATTCACTGAAATAAGCACAGAAGCATAACTATTTTATCATTCAACTTACATGAAATATCTAATATAAGCAAACTCATAGAGACAGAAACTAGATTAGAGGTTACCAGGGGTTGTGGGGAGAAAGAAATAGGGAGTTTGAGTCTAAATGAGTTGTTTGGGGTCATGAAAAGTCTTCCTTATGGGTGGTGGCAAAGGTAGCAACATTGTGAAGGTAGTTAATACCACTGAAGAATACACTTATAAAGGGGGGGAAATTACATCATGTTTATGTTACTAAAATAAAAAGAGTTTATTACTATTTTTTAAAAGTTGAAGAGGTCTCTAGATGGTATTACAGCATTGAAGAAATGTTGACTTCCTGATAAGGGGTCCTTCTTTTGGAGATCAATAGACTGGAGTAGTTTTTGTGTATTGCTTATTTAGTAGGCAGGTATGGTAAAATTCTAACAACTGGGAAATCTTAATGAAGGGACTTTATTACTTTGCATTTTTTATGCATTTGATATTATTAAAAAATTAATCACTTTTAAAAAATCTCATGTTGCTACCATGCCACTAAAGCATTCAGAGGCTAAATATATACAAATGCAGTCCAACCAAAGTTGTGAATGTAATCAATCTTTTAAGAGTCTGGCTGTTATTAATGAGGAAATGAGTGAATATTATATTAAAAGCACCATGTCTTTGGAGCCAGAATGGTTTTGGGTGTTTGTGGAAAAATTAAGATATCTCTATTTGTTTTACACAGGAACTCCTTCTTCTCCTACATGTTCTGAAGGTTTATTGCCCTTTGCTCAGGTTGAAAGCCATGGAGAAGGTACATGTATTATATAACTCCCTCTGCCAAGTCTGGGACCTGCTACTCCAGAATCTTTTGATAGAGTCTTTTGGGTGACCTTAATGCCCTTGGGGGCATGAGGTAATGACTTGAACAAGGGGAGATTTGCAAGGCAGAGAAGGCAGATATAAAATGCAGGAATTCACCTTTATGTGCCAAGCTCAGGGAAGAACACATGTAATCAGGGCACTTCCTCCACAAATTAACTTTATTGACTGTATATAATATCAGCTATATCTAATGTATATATGGTATAAGATTAGGAAATACACTAAGCTGAAATAAAAATTCTCTTTATCCAAACAGATTACAAATATTGATGCAATTTATTAATGTGAGGTGACATATGGACTCAAGAGAAATTAGTTATAAAGCTCAAAAAAATCCTGACAATATATAAAGTGGATGGTTATTAGAAGACCTATCCCCATGCAATGTATTTGGCTCATGTAAATTTTAATGAGGCATATGAATACAGTTTCAAATTTGAAAGTAGAGGAAAAGAAAAAAATGCCTCATCACCAGATGAAAATAATGATTGTTACAGGAAACAGGTATATAAAAAATGAAATTATAGACATCCTAATAACACCTTTGTGGATATATACAAAATTAGACTAAATGCTTTCAGATTTTTAATTTTCAACAGAAGAAATTTACTTTCAATGAATACATCTTACTTACAAAAAACAGCCTCTGACACAGCTCTTGAATTGATAATTTAAACCCGGAGAAATGTTGAATGCAGTATACAACAGTAAGTATTAAAAATCACCATTATTTCCATCTTCAAAAACTGATTTCTCTTAATGCACAAATTTTATTTATTACAAATTTATCCTAATTTGGAAGTGGTATAGACATCTTGTAAAGTTGAAATTCACTTAAAATAAAATTAACCATTTTAAAGTGAACTCTTTAGTGACATTTAGTATATTCTCATGCTGTGCAATTATCATCTCTATTGATCTAACTATATATTTTAAACAATATCAGTCACAGTGAAACAAAAGACATTTCAGTAAGCTGAGCTTAAAAATACTTTAAGATGGTGATTGGATCATGAGAAATTGTACAATGGGGCAATTTTCTCATTTGAAAACAAGATAAATTAAAAAGTGTATTTCAAAAATTTCACTGCCAAGATTGCTTTTAGTAAAGCTAGAAAAGTAAAATTATTATAAATTTTGGATTTTTGAGTAAATGACATTCAAAATTAATGTTGGGAGTTGTGTTACTGTATTTATAACTTTTTCAAACTTTTTTTCCATCTATGTAACTGGTGCAGAAAAAATTAACCATTAAATTTTAATAAAAGTATATACATAGGGCACCATTTTCCCTTTCCCCTCCCCTCTGTCTCTGTTATGGCTCTGAGAAATGGCCTTTCCCCAACTTATCCACTGGAAGGTTGAAATATTTTGCATGTTCCTTTCAGAGCTGTAAATTCTTTTAACTTCTCTCTGAATCTGTATCAGGACTGTCACCAGCAGGAGTCCTGAACCCGCAAAAAAGTCATACAGTATGCCAAATTTTGAATTGGCAAAGCCCTCAATGAAAGGATATTTTGTAAAATACATCTTGCAAAAATATTACTTGGAAAAGTTGAGAATAAACCCATTTTCACAATAGTACAAAATATTAAGTTTTAAGAAAAACACCTCAGAGAAGTCATGATAAATGCTCCAACTCAGCCTCAGGGGTGAAGAGGAAACTAATTACTCAGGTGGATGCACCTGAGGAGTCCCAGAGCTGCAGTGGCTCCCCATGGGTTGGAGGGAATGAAGAGTTTCTCCTCCCTGTGGACCAGGTGCAAAGTTGCCTGGGGATGAACTTAAAGGCATTTCCCTATACTGTTTACTTAGAAAACGCAGTTTGGTGAGTCTCCTGGGCAGACGTCCACAGAGGAGGATGCTTCAGGCTCCACCAGGTGGTGAGAACGCACCCCTTCCCTTCACTCTGGCTGAATCACTGAGATTGTGTCCAGGTTATTCAGGACCAGGAGCCTGAGCCTGGGTTCGGGGGACTCTTCAGCACATACAACACTGAAGGTTCAGAAAGAAGCCTCCACCCTGTGCCCAGACTCTCCTGCTTACACCAGGTCTAGACCCAGGCTTTGACTGCCACATCCACCCATGTGGACAATCTCAGGATAAAGCTCCTAGTGCAGCACAAAAGGTGTCTGTGACCTCCCATATGACTCCCTGGAGAACCCTGCTGAGCCACAGTCATTCATTGCACCAAACTTCTGTCCTGTCCAGTCAGGAGACAGCCACAGTTTTTTGGTGTATTTGTTGGGACTCAAGGAGGTTACTCTGTCTAGGAGCACACTTTCAGCTGGAAGCATTGCAGGCCCAGCCCACTCTTCCCATCCCAGGGTGCACAGCTGTAAGGGCCACAGAAGCCCAGAAGGGGGACTGCTTAAGCACAGGGGGGAGTTGAGGCCCCTCCTCCACAGCCTGCTCCTTGGAACTCACCCCCAGGAATCCCTGCCAGGTATTCGCTCTGTGTGTGTGTTGGTAGAGGGTAGTGGGGTGTTCCATGATGTAAGTAAAGGAAGCTCTTGACTTTCTCATGTTTCCTGAAACTATGGCACATTAACATTTTCCCCAGGGATTGAAAAATAAGCAAGTTAATGAGAATTACAAAGCTTATTTTACCCGGAGAAAAATCAATTTTCCTGAAAGATTTTATATCATAGTATCTGGTCCATCCTGAGCTCAATGAAATATCTAATGTCCACACCGTACAAGGTGTGATCAAGTGTCTTAGGACCTGCTGCCTAAGTATTGGTCTCCACCTGTCACTGTGTCAGGAGTGTGTCTTAAGTTCTCTCCACATCTCTGTCACCACCTATATAAAGAGGAGGAAAACTCAGAGTGCTACTTTGAGGTTCCTGTGGGATCCAAGTAAAAATTTTAGAATAATACCTGTGCTCCATTTGGACTCTTTTATGGTCTGTTCTGAATTTAAATACCCTGTGAGCAAGTCTCAGAATAACAATTTGCAATATCAGAGTCCTCCCTCAATTTATTTTGCCACAATTCTTCTTCAGAGTTGTGATTTGTTTGGTTCAACCATGTTTTTCCATCTTCCTCTTTGTAGTAGTGACAAGGCAAATGACATCACATCTCCATGTTACTGCTATAGGTGTGTGAAATTAGACTTACTTTGGGAAGCAGCTTAGAGAGTGGTAATGAATCATTTAAATTGAAAACTAATTAGAAAAACTTTACATGTAGCAATGCCACAGCAGGAGTATATTGGGGCCATAATCCAGGGATCAAAAACATATTCCACTGGAGTTGGTCCTTATCTCTCCACTCCTGCCTTTTAACTATGAACTCTAGGATAACAAGACGATCTGTTTAGAATCCCTTCGAGTTGGACATTCCCAAGGAAAACATAAAGTAAAATGTCTCCCTCCACCTAGTGATTCTTAAATGGTTTGGTGGTATTTTCTAGGTTAGGAAAAATGAGGGACTCAATAACTCTAACTGTTGAGTGTTCCCAGATCCCCTACTGTTGTTAACCTGACTTATTATTGGAAAGCCCTCCCACAGAATTCTACTTATGGGTCTTTATACTCTGAGTTTGAGAAAAAAATACTGGGAGGCTGAGGTGGGAGGAGGAGTTGAAGGGTGGTGAAGATGTGGAGACCCCATGATCTGGAACCTGGAATCCTGCAAGGCCCCAGAAAGAAACCAGCAAGGGGGGCATGAAACTATGGTCCCTGCAGGTCCCCATGTCAGAAGGAAGGGAATATAGGGTTCCAGCTATGATATGAATGTCATAGTTTTTTGGAAAAGATTACTCCAAAGATATTTGTGTTTTTCAAAACTGGAGCATCTGCATTCACCATAAGCTTCTTTCTTGTTCTAGAAAAATCTCTATTGATAATGTCTCTTTATGCTGTTAACTTCATCAGCCATGCCTAGAAAGGGTGCACCCTGTTTGTCTTGATTGCCAATTAAGAAAATCTAATCAAAATATCACTAAAGAAAAAATTTCCTTAATTATGTAAAACATGTATATACAGATAATGAAAATAGGTTATATCTTTTCATTCTGTAATTGATTTAAAATATCTAGAAGCATCCTTTATTCCTTTTCCCAGAGGTCTTACAGTTTTGTGGATTCTGATTGGGAAAATATTGTATAAAACATCCAGAAAGAGGGTCAATCCTGCTGAAGACTTGTAAAACTACCAATATCCTCTCAGGTTGGGAGTATCAGTGTTGCTCTGTATAAGTACAAATAGTTATGCTGCCAATACATATTTAATGGACAGCTATTTTTCATGCATCTAGTGTGCATATACTTAACTATCAAGGAATAAAAATAACATTCAGCAAAGAACTCTTCAATTCAGAATTATCAGATGTTATAAAGACTGTAAAATCCTACAAGTCTGATACATTAGGCATTCAATGAATAAATTACAGTTTCATTACTGATTTTATTATAAATAGATTGTTTCAACTATTTAAAAATAAAATTAAAATTTTAAAGGTTTTGGGAAACTTCCTGGGAGAAATAAAAAGAAATTACTTGTAAAGAAAACTCAAGCAATGTATTTAAATTTTGGGTAGAGATATTTGCTTCCAAAGGGTATATTTTGTCTTTTACTATTTTAATGGTCTTTTGAAATTAAAAAATAATGTGTGCTGTAGTATTTTAGTAGCAAATATTTTTGGTAAAGAACTTCAATATTATTGTTCTTTAAATGTTCTTGTGTCTTTGCATGTAAATGTGAATATGTCTTTATATTCAAATGTAATGGTCTTTAAAATTTGTTTCTTAGAGGCCATTTAGCACTGACAAGCATTTTGTTAGTGGTTGGATATGCAGTTATGAGCAAAAAATACATGACCTTCTTCCCTGACTTTAATATCTAAACATCCAAAGTATTGTTTAATTACACAATGTGTTAGCATTTGAACATCAAGTTCAGTGTGTTAGCAGAGAGGTGTGTCAAAGGAGCTGTGGTCTCATCTGGAGTCTTGGCTTGGGAAGGATCTACTTCCAAGTTCTTTTATCTGGTGTTTGGCAGCATTTAGTTTCTCTTAAAGGAACTGTTGGACTGAGGAACTTGGTCCACGGCTATTGGCTGGTGTTCTCATTTCCTTGCCAACTGTACCCTTCCACATGGATGTTTACTTCATCAAATCTTACAATTTGATAAGGCAGTAGAATCTGCTAGCAAGTTGGAATTCACAGTCTTTTGAAACCCAACAAAGGAAGTGAGTAACCATTCCATATTCTGCATTCTATACATTAGAAGCTATTCACTATGTTCATCCCTCAATCAAAGGGAAGACATTACACTAGCATGTGAATCCTAGGCAGAAGATCTCTTTGGGGGTCCTTTTATAAGTCTGCCTGCCATCCTCCTTTCAAAAGCTCTGGTTGGCATGGGGTCAGCCAGCAACTAGACTTCCTTAAGATTCCTTGTGGATCAAATGTTAGTTTTTGACTGTTGGCAGTCTCATTTTACTTCATAGTCCTTTTACTTATAGAAAATGTCTTTCATTCCAGAGGAATTTGTTGAGAGCATAATGAGTGTCTTGCATTGAGTTAAAGGCAAAATATTGAACAGTAATCCATATGTGGTACCAGGTGCTTCAGTCTTATGAGGGAGGGTATGGTTCTCCTACCTGCAACAAGTGAATTTCTGGAGTCCCTAGCAGCTCTTGGAATCTGATGAAAATCTCATCTGAGGAGATAATAAAAATTAAGTTTTCCTGGCTCCATGCATCTCTTTGTCAAGTCTGGTAATCAGAACTTTGACCTATGTTTTTCCTTCAGTTCAGTATTTCTTTTTTATTTTTTACTCAGGGACTGTACAACCCCTTACTCTGGTGTGTTTGGGGAGATGGAAAGATGGGTGATGTCTCCTCTGAAAACTTTATTTTGATGTTTTAGCTTTGCTCATTGCAGGATGGATAGGGTGATAACTGATGAGAATGTCCTCAGCCATATACTCATGTGATGTGATCTTGACCCCTCTTTCCAACCCTAGGTCATCACCACTGTCTGCCATCCTCACTCTGCAAGTATCCTTATTTAGTTATATTTCCCTCTAGAGGCATTGGCTATTTTTTTTTTTTTTTTAATGTACACAGTGGGATCAACTTGAAGCTAGAGGGGAGCAGAGAAAAACTACAAAGTGACACAGTGAGGGATACATGGATAAATGAAAAAAGAAACAAAGGTTTCTGCACAAGTCCACAACCATTGTACAGCTAGGAATTTCCTCCCTCTTCCAGCCCATCCCACACCTCCCCTCTGGCACTCTTGCTGCCTACACTTCTACTCCAGGTATTGGTGCCAGGTCAACAGCCCCATGTGGCAACAAAAGCACAGCACTCCTTCCCCCAATCCCTGCCATTCCCTTAGTGCAATCATAATCCTTTGCTAAACACTCAAGGAGGTCTTGTTCTCTGCTCAGCCTCTATGCATGTCCTTTGGTCAGACTAATGGATTTTAGAAGGACACCCCAATATCTAATTCATGGTGTGCACCAGTGTCCATGAGATGCTAGTATGAAAGTCTGTGTAGGAGAGGAGGAGAATGAGTGTCTGTTGGGTATTTCACATCCCAGTCATCTCACTCTGCACCTGGAAGAATGCCCCTTCTCTTCAATCTATTCCTTAAATTGAGGCATCCCACCTCCCATCCACACATTAAACCTGCTAGAAGCCTAGATGGGGAAAATCAAGACCTGCATATCCTGGTAGTTTATGAGAGTTGCCCTTATATTCCACAAGGGGATCTGGGACTGATTAAAATTCAAACAAGTCCCACTCACAACCTATCAGATGTTCCAATATTTCTGAGGTGAAACATTTTCCTTCAGCCAAGATGCTTGTCAAAAGGAGCGTTTTTAGACTTAAATCTTCACAACCAAGGTATGGCTTTTAAAAGGCTTTCATGCCTATCATTATTATGTCCAGTGTTCCCATAAAAATGCAATATGAATAAGAGCAGTTTGCCTCTACTGTAAATATAGCTTCATGAAAGACAAACCCACTGCATCTCCAAGGGATACTGCCACACTGTAGCCCCTTCTCCTTCAGAGCCCCATGCCTGTTCATGTTTCACTCACAAGGCACATCTGGTGTGTCAGGGGCACCAAGCATCTGGGGAAGTCAATTTTCATTCAGAAGAGGATCTGATATCTAGACCCTTTCTCTGCTACCCTACACTTCAGATTTTACTAGCCCCCTTGGATGGGAATGGTACCTATGCCCCAACTTCAAGGTGTACAGCCTGGATAAAACCCCTGGTTAACTGCAGCCAACTGAGAAAGAAACAGACATCTTCCTTAAGGGTGCAACAGAGTGAGTTTGGCCAGCAAAACCCACTTTAAATTTTGTCTGGCCAGACCTGAATCATGGCCAAGTTGAGGGTGAAAATGCAATGGTAGATATAGGCCATTTTATATCATCATAGAACATGCAGAATTGTGTGGGAGAGAGTGTAGACTACAATGTGAACTATGGTCCATACTTAATGGCAAAGCCACAGGATGCATTTATCAATTGCAATGAATGTGCCACACTAATGTAAGATGTTTATGTGGGAGGGTATGGGAGGTATGGGGAGTGGGGCATATGGGAATCCCTATATTTTTTGTGTAACATTTATGTAATCTAAGTATATTTAAAAAAATAAAAAATTATAATAATAAAAAAAAAGACACCTCCATAGTAAGATTTGCCAAAGAGCATCATCAGCTGCCAGGCCAGGAAATTGGAAGGAGAAAAAATGCTATTTGGAGTCTCTATTCTCAGACCCCTTGAATCAGATCTGTGCCCTATTAATGGGATCCAGGCCATTTTGATAACTTGTGCTGGGAAATTTTAAAGACTTAGAATAAGTTTAACCAAAAACCAATGAAAAGCTATGAAACAAAAATCACTAGACAAGAGAGAGGTATTGACCATCAGAGTAAATTCACCAACATAATCAGATGCCTAGATATCAGCAAAAAAATCACAAGCCATAGTGAGAAAAAGGAAAAATGATCCAGCCAAAGGAAGAAATAAAAACTTCTGATGAAACACAATTTTTAAGACAGCTAATAAATGATAATCATACAATTCTCCTATATCAATTCAAGGAGTTGAAGAAAAATATGGAAAAAAAATAAAGGATATTATGATGTCAATGGATGAGCATAAAGAACAATTTGAAAAGTAACAGAGCTTATGGGAATGAAAGACACAATAGATGAGATTAAAAATACTTTAGACCCTGTAAATTTCTAGCCTCCTCTTGGTGCAAATGTAGAGAGTGAGAGTGTGGAGATGCAGAGACCATGGGTCAGAAGGGAAATCCCAAAGGCCATTAAGATGAAAGAGCAGTGATCTAGTCTACTTGAAGGGCCTGACATGGGAGTTTCTGAAGAGGCCCTCCCTGGCCTGACCTACATGAGGAGATGCTCAGCAGCCTGGACACCAGAATGGGACTTGTGAGGGTACCCTGCAGGGTGAATTGTGAGAATACACACTCAAGAGATGGAAAGACCTGAAGCCTCTCGATGTCCAAAGAAATCAATGCTCATAAGCTCTACAACCAAATGTTACTAAAAGCAGATGTATAAGCAAAGGTTCCCATGAGCCAGAAAACCTGCATGTTGAGGTGCTTTGATACCTGTCCTGTCAAGTCTCCATGATGTTGGGTCCTGAGGGAGGTGAAGTATTCATGGTCAAGCTCCGTGGCTTGCTCTGGATTTGCTCTGTTGAGATGTGCAGAATTTCCTCTTCAACTGCAAAATTCAAAACAGAGCATTAGCTTTTCATTTCATCTGCAACATGGAAGGCAGACAGATTGGTGAGGCTTTTGTTGAACTCAAATCAGAAGTATGCCAAATGGCCCTGAAAAAGGATAGAGAAACCAGAGGACACAGATGGACTGAAATATTCAAGTCTTACAGAGCCGAAATGAATGTGGTGCTGAAATACAGTGATGCACTTAGTACTAGTCAAGACAGCTCAAGTTGATACAGCTTGTTTTATAGGAAAATGACCTTCTTTCAGTCTATACAAGGAACAATGAGTGCTTGTTTTTACAGAAGTCTGTAATTTTTGCAATTGCTCACACTTAATATGCTATCATAACTGAAATCTGAATTGTGCTGTTGGGAAACTGGCATCATTTAATTGATGCCTTCTCTGATGTGGGAGTTACTCTGTAACAGTCTCCTTCAAGCATTCTGTGGACACTGGATATGGAATTGCCATCTATTTGCTATGACTTAGATATTTAAATTTCTTAGTACATAGTAGACTGTGTATTTTTTTGTATCAATAAATCAATTGTTTATATAATAAACATACTAATATGGAAAATGAACTGTGGCAAAGCAAGGTCTGCCTCTATAGTATAATGCTGTCACATTTTATGGAAATTTAAATCAGAATTCACTCAAATTTAAAAAAAATACAAATAAATATTTGAAAGTTGTAAGCAGTTCCCTTAATATTTTAAAAATTGTCAGAAATCACAGAATTAAAAAAAAAAACTCTCCAATACTAAAATGGGGGCTGTGATTTTACTATATATGGTCCTCTTTAAATAGCACTTAAAATTTAACTTCATTGCTTGAGAGTCTCCTGTAAATGTTTTGTGTGGCTTTGACAATTTTGAGACTGATGTGCTGACTTCTGTTGCTATATTATTTTTCTGTGTCGTTATAATTCAGGATATTTTTTATGAAACTATCTCACCCAAGCATTCATTTAATGGTGATGTTAATGTTTATTTTGTAAAATGTGCATGAAAATTGATAACTCTGTAATAAATTTTTATTTTTTATAAAATTTGATTTTGAAAAAAATACATTAGAACATAAACAAAAAATATTTGAAATGCCAGAAGAATTAACTGAAATCAAGGAAAGAACATCTGAACTTGAAAAGACAGGAGAAGAGGAAGAGAGAAGAGTGGAAAAAATAGAACAGGGTCTCAGGAAATTGAATGACAACATGAAGCACACAAACATATATGTTATTGGTCCCAGGAAGAGAAGAGATAAGAAAGAATATTTGAGGAAATAATTACTGAAAACTTCCCAACCCTTGTTAAAGACATTAATATCAATATCCAAGAAGTACAATGTACCCCAAACAGAATAAATCTTAATAGACTTAATCTGAGACACCTACTCAGAATGGAAATAATAGAAATAAAGAGAGGAGGATTCTGAAAGCAGCAAGAGAAAAGCAAAGCATCACCTAAAAGTGAACCTCAGTAAGATTAAGTTCTGATCTTTCATCAGAAACCATATAGGTGAGAAGAAAGTGGTATGATGTATTTAAGGTACTGAAAGAGAAAAATTGCCAGTCAGGAATTCTTTATCCAGTAAAATTATTCGTCAAAAATGAGTGTGTTTAAAGTCATCACAGATTAATGAAAACTGAAAGACTGTGTTACCAAATGACCAGATCTACAAGCAATATTTAAGGGAGTGTTGCAGCCTGAAAGAAAAAACAAAAATGAGAGACATGGAGAAAAATGTAAAAATGCAGATTATTAGGAAGGGTGAGTTAAGGCTTAAAAGACAGACAATAGTAAGATATGACAAGGGAAAGCCAAAAGATAAAGTAGATAAACTAACTAATGCCTTTACAGTAATAACATTGAACATTAATGATTGAACTCCCCAATAAAAAGACATAGACATAATGGATAAAAAATATAAGAGCTATATATACGCTGTCTACAGGAGACTCACCTCAGATGTAAGAACACAATCGGGGCGAAAGTAAAAGGTGGGAGAAACATTTCATGGACATATTAACCAAAGTGATCTGGAGTAGTGATTTCAATACTGGAAAAAAAGATATCTTAAATACAAAACTGTTATGAGATGAAGAACATAAATATATATTAATAAAAGGGGCAGTAAGGAAAATACATCTGTATAATAATATTTGGAGACCTCAATACACACAATTCAGCATTGGAAATGTGGACAGAGGATAAACAAAGAAACTGAGATCTTGTATTATGTTGAATGATGAATGAACTAGACTTAACAGCCATTATAGTGTTACATCCCAAAACAGAAAGATATACATTCTTTTTATATGCTCCTAGATCATTTTCTAAGAGAGTCACAAGACAGGTCTCAATAAATGTAAAAAGACTGAAATTATACAAAGCACTATCTCTGATCATAATGTAATGAAGCTGGAAATCAATCTCAGAGGGAAAGAAGGAAAATCCACAAAAATATGGAGATTAAACAACACACTCTTAAATAATCAGTTGGTCAAAGAAGAAATTACAAGAGAAATGAGTAAATTTCTTGACACAAATGAAAACAAAAGCACAACATATAAAAACCTATGGGGAAAACTAACACAATGGCAGCAGAGTAAGGAGCCCCAAGAGTCAGCTTGTGCTACAGGGCAGTTAATAATTTCCCAGAGCTATCCAAAGCACCTGTTTGGGGGCTCCTGGAGACCAGAAGAGCATCCTGCAACATCCTTGAAAGAATGACAGAAGGAGACTGCACATTTTCAGAGAAGATTCATGAGTAGTCCACTCCATGCCACGGAGGCTGGTGCCCAAACTCCACTGGCAGTGCAAGCCACCTTGGGAGATATTCCATGGCTGGAATTGGAAGCTCCATTTCCCAAAAATAGGGGAGGAAGAGACAGTTGGGCACCAAATTCAGCCACTGATTAGCAAATCAGGCTGACTAAAGTATTATCTTAAAAACAACTGAAGTTTGAACCTGTACAAGTCAATAAGAGGCTGGTAGCTGCCATTAAAACTCTGCCCATGGCATGAGGGGAAGTGGACTGAAAGTCACAGTGCTGGTATGGACTGGTCTCTTTTCATCCAGATCAGATTGCAGCTCTAGCCTCATACCCAGCCTGACCTCTGGCAGGGAAGAAGCTGTTGGACCTGTACCATCCTCTCCAGGAAACTACAGACCATGTTGTGGAGGCTAGTACTCATCCTACTCTGGCAGTGCTAGCTTCCTTAGGAGCTATTTTGTGGCTGGAGTTAGAAGCTCCATTTTGCAAAAACAGGGGAGGAA
Organism: Tolypeutes matacus; assembly: GCA_026826555.1. Taxonomy (NCBI): domain Eukaryota; kingdom Metazoa; phylum Chordata; class Mammalia; order Cingulata; family Chlamyphoridae; genus Tolypeutes; species Tolypeutes matacus. Next base: position 839,728 of record JAKSZT010054581.1, read on the forward strand.
GTGATGGTTGGCCACTGACTTCCACTACTGATTAGTAAATTTGGTTGGTTAAATTTTAACCCTAAGAACAGCTAAATATTAAACCTGTCCAAATCAGAAAGAAGTTGGTGCCACCATTTTGACTCCACCCCCAGCATGAGGGGAAGTAGGGCAGATTGAAAATCAGTGATGGCTGTGAATAGCTTCTTTACCCCATATCAGACTACAGGCCTAGCCTAGGCTTCAGCCTCACCTCTGGCAGGGAGGAACCTGGCATGACCTTCATCAGCCTCTCCAGGTAACTGCAGGTACATTTAGCTAGTACAGACTGAAAAAATTGGAAATCTATTTGAGCAACTGTGGTCATTTAGGATCCACAGAGCACAGATTGCTGCACACACTTACTGCTCCATCCCCAACCCAGGCAGGAAAGAGAAGGGAGTGAATCTTCATCATGCCTGCATGACTTGAATTATTACACATGGCTGTGGTTCTGTCCCTGACCCTGGCAAAGGAGAAAGGTGGGAAAAGCTTCATCTGTCCCTAGAGCAATGTATCAGCTTGAACCTTCACAGTTTATAGCACTAACTACATACTCAGCTCCTACTACACAAAAACTAAAACTAAAGAGAGACAATGCACCCAGAATAAACACTTCTAGTAAGCCAGAAGCCAAGACACCAAAAAAATTACAATCTATACCAAGAGACAGGAAGTTATGGCCCAATGAAGGGGATAAGATAAGCCTCCAGATGACATAAAGGAGTTGAGACAACAAATAATAGATGTTCAAACAAATCTACTTAATAAATTCAATGAGATGGCTAGAGACATTAAGGATATTAAATGACATTGGGTGAGCACAAAGAAGAATTTGAAAGCATACCCAGAAAAATAGCAGATCTTACAGGAATGAAAGGTGCAAGAAATGAAATTAAAAATACATTGGACTCATATAACAGCAGATTTGAAGAAGCAGAAGAAAGGATTGGTCAGCTTGAAGAATTGGCCTCCAAAAGTGAACATAGAAAAGAACAGATGAAGAATAGAATGGAAAAAATTGAACAAGATCTGAGGGAACTGAACAGCATCAAGAGATATGCAAACATACATTTCATGGAAAGGGGCAGAAGGAATATTTGAAGAAAGAATTGTAGAAAATTTCCCAACCCTAATGAAGGACATAGATATCTGTGTCCAAGAAGCACAAGGTACTCCCATCCAAAGAAGTCTGAATACACCAACTCTGAGATACATACTAATCAGAAAGTCAAATGCTAAAGACAAAGAAAGAATTCTGAGAGCAGCAAGAGAAAAGCAATGTATAACATATCAGAGATACCCAATGAGATTAAGTGCCGATTTCTCATCAGAAACCATCGAGGTAAGAAGGCAGCAGTGTGATATATTTAAGATACTACAAGAGAAAAACTTCCAGCCAAGAATCTTATATCTGGCAAGATTGTCTTTCAAAAATGAGGGCAAGTTTGGAATCTTCACACATAAACAGAAACTGAGAGAGATTATGACAGAGTCTTTTCTTTTCAGAATGTAGCACAACCTTGCAGGAAATACTAAAAGGTGTGGTACATTCTGAAAAGAAAAGACAGGAGAGAGAAGCTTAGAAGAGAGTAAAAAAATGAAGATTATTTCAGTAAAAATAACTAAAAGAGTTGGGAAAATATAATATGACAGATAAATCCCAGAGATCAAAATGTGTGAAATAAGAACTGCCTTTAAAGTAATAACATTGAATGTTAATGGATCAAAATCCCCAATCAAAAGAAAATGTGACCCATCTATATGCTGTCTGCAAGAAACTCACCTTTGACCCAAGGATAACAATAAATAGACAATGAAAGGCTTCCACATGTGCAGTAACAGAAAAAAAAAAAAAAAGGGAATAGCTATACTTAGATGAAATAGACTTTAAAGACACTATAAATACACAAACAGGAGGAAGTCAGGAAAAATTTCCATTTACAATAGCGAATAAAAGAATAACATATTTAGGAATAAACTTAACCAAGTATGTAAAGCACTTGTATTCAGAAAACTACAATGCATTGTTAAGTCAAAAAAGATCTAAATAATTGGAAGAACATTCCATGCTTATGGACTGGAAGACTAAATATCATCCAGATGTCAATTCTACCCAAAAATTTTTAAGATTTATTTTATTTATTTATTTCTCCCCACCCCCTCACTGTCTGTGCTCTCAGACTGTGTCTGTTAGTTGTGTGCTTGTCTTCTCTTTTATTAGGAGGCATCATGAACCCAACCAGGGACCTTATGCTCTCCACTTAGTTGTGCCTTTCATTATGGTTTTCTTCATTGTGTCTCTTGTTACAGCAGCTCACCATGCCAGGCTGTCATGACAGCTTGCTGTCTTGTCCTGCCCAGGACTCCCATGTGGAAGGTAGAATCTCAATCACTTGAGCTGCATCTCCTTCTCTATCCAAATTGATATACAGATTCAATGCAATCCTGAATAAAAATTCCACCAGCATTTTTAAAATAAGTGGAAAGCAAAATTGTCAAAATTTTTTGGAAGGGGAAGGGGTACTGAATAGCCAGAAAAACCTTAAAAGGGAAAAGCAAAGTTGGAGGGCTTTCACATCTGGACTTTAAATCATATTACCTAGCTAGCATGGTAAAAAGAGCATGGTACTGGCATAAAGACCAATAGAAACAAATTGATGGTTCAGAAACAGACTCTCATATCTATGGTCAAGTGATTTTTGACAAGCAAGTCAAACTCACCAAGCTTTGGCAGAACAGTCCATTCAACAAATGATGCTGGGAGAATTGGATATCCATAGCCAAATGAAAGAAAGAGGACCCCCATCTCATACCTTATACAAAATTTAACTCAAAATGGGTCAAACACCTAAATATAAAAGCAAGAACCATAAAGCTTCTAGAAGAAATTATAGGAAAACATCTTCAAGACCTGATGGTAGTTGGTGGATTCTTAAAGGAGCTAAAAGGAAGACTGAGATGGACTATTGATGCTTAATGTATGTAGATGTTTTAATTAACTTTACTGTAAAAATATGGATATGTATACAGTTGATGTAATACATCATAGTGAGTAACAGCTGGTTTATAAATGGGAATATGGCTGGTAAGAGTAGTCTAAGGATGTAAATGTCAATTGAAAGAAATCTAGAGAATTATCTATGGGCTGAATAATACAATGAACCCAGAGGTGTGTGAGAATTGTGGTTGATGGTACAGATGCAAGTGTCTTTTGTGAGCTAGAGCAGATGAACATCACTATTGAAGGGGGTTGGGAATGTGGAGAAGCATGGGAAAATATAACTGGATTAACCAATGGACTGTGGTAAACAGCAATACTATAATATTCATACATCTATGTCAAAGATATACTTTGTTGATAATGGGAGAGTATGGAAAAAGTGTGCCAAATGTACACTATGGCCTATGATTAGTGCTATTAGTCTGATGATATTATCTCATAATCTCTAACAAATGTCCCACCAACGTCTGGTGTGTTGACAGAGGGGTATTGTGTGGGAATTCTGCACATATGCATGATTGTTTTGTAAGTTCATAACTTCTGTCATAAAAATATATTTTGAAAAGTAATATGGTGGATTGGTGGGAAAATACACCAAATATAAGATATGGACTATAGTTAGTAGTAAGCTTTTAATGATAGTCTTTCATAATTTGCAACAAATGCCTTACAATTGTGCAAGGTGTTTGTGTTGGGTTGATGTATGGAACCCCTGTATGCTGTTATAGTTTGCTTTGTAAGCGCACAAATTTTACTATACACTTATTGTTTATGTATGTTCATGTATAAGTGATATAATAATAATAATAATTAGGGTGGATTAGGGGGGAAATACAACAAATGTAAGATACTTTGATTAGTAGAAATATTTTGAGGATGACCTTTCATCATTAGTTAAAAATGTTTCAGTTATCTAGAGATATCTAGACACTATAAGCAGGACAGACAATCTCAGGAATTCTGCACCCAGTCAATGGGCCTTACTTAGGAAGAGATCTTCCCAAGAAGATCTCAGAGTTAGACTTATTCATAATTTACCTACACATGACCCTTCTGTCTTTTATTTGATCCTATAATTAGCACTATTCTTGTTAAATATATGTCCCAGAGACTTAAACCTTCAGAATGCTCATTTGCCAGTTGAGTCCTGAGTCTCAGCAGACTTCTAACACTTACTCATCAGTTCATCAGAATCACCCAGGACAACTAACAAAAGGATGGATGATGGACAATGTCCATGCCAGGAAGTGGACAGTGTGTGTAACTGCAAGCAATACAGTACCATCCATCTGCCCCATGGAATCTAAGCCCTCTTTCAATCATAGACTGGGTGGACATCACAATCCTGAAATCCCCTATATTGAGGAATGAACAAACATAAAGGGGGAAAGCAATGATGGACTAAAGTAGACACGACTATTCTAGCAATGGAAGAATTTGTATCATTGATATAAAAGCAGTGTCCACCAAAGTTTCTGAAGGGAGGGAGAGGGAAGAATAGGTATAATATGGGGGCATTTTTGAGATAATGGAATTGTCCTGCATGACATAATGATGAAGATCCAGGCCTTTATGTATTTTGTCAAAACCTATAAAATTGTGTGGGCCAACGTGTAAACTATAATATAAGTTATAGTGCTTGGTTAGTACAATGCTTCAATATGTTTTCATGAATTTTAACAAATGTACCACACTAATGAAAGATGTAGTTAAAGTGGGAAAGTGGGGTAGGGGTAGTGGGTGGGATAGATGGGAATCCCCTATATTTTAATGTAGCACTTTGTAATCTAAAGCCTCTTTTTAAAAATTAAAAAAGAACCTCACCCTAGAATATTATTTTGAAATTTCAGATCACCAAGATTAAAAATAAAAACAGGTTTATTAAAAAGATTGTTTGTAAATCTTTCGAAATGAATAGAAATTGTTAAAGCATTAAACAAATGTAAAAGTCTGGACAAAATATTAGCAAACTGAATCTTGTAATGAATAAAAACATTATACCTTAAAAAAGAGACTAAAAAACACAAAAATAAATAAGAAAACAAAACAAGAACAAAAAGGAAATATAAAAACAAAATATATAAAACAAAACAAAAACAAAACAGAACTTAAACATTCTCTGAAAGAAAAATAAATCTGTGATGGATTAAACAGCAGAAAAATATCTGAACCATCACCAACAACACTGAAAAATACAAAATAGTGTTACAATACCTTCAAGTGGCTGAGGGAATAGTATTTTCAACTCTGAATTCTGTTCCTGCCAAATTGCCAATCAATTGTGACGACAGATAAGAATGCTGAACTTTTTCTCCCAGGTACCTTATCTTCCAAATTTCAATGAAGACATTCTCTAACAAGACAAGGGAATCCTGAGAGAAAGAACAAGATGCAATTGAGGAAGCAGTGGAGAAAACCCAGATAAGCAGTTTAGGAACTCTCAGTAAGGAGGCTCTACCTGAGGCATAGGAGGTCTCACTCCAGATGGAAACAGGAAGTACAGTGCCCAGCAGGGAGAACTTCAGATGGAAAGCTCAAAATGCTAGAAGAAATTAATGATGTGGTAGAAATAGATTATGTAAGAGAAAAGAAAGGCAATGAGAAACCCGAAAACAAAAGTTTGAAGAGAAAAAAATAAATAGATACATAAAACCTTAGAATAATAGGGAATTTAGGTGATAGGAGGAATTGATAGTGCCAATATCCTCCTGTCAAGGTGGGAAGCTGCAAGATTTTGCAATAGTTTAAAGAATTCAACACTACAGTGATAAATAGGAAAGAAACTACAGTAATTATATCACTACCATGTGATGAAGGTATAGGGGAGCTGGGGAGTACATGAAGCTCACCCTTTCTGTCCATGAGGTGGAAACAGGTGAGGTCAGGGGTCACTGGAGGGGGGAACAGAGGGGAAGCAGCTCTTTCCTTTAATTTTAACTCCTTCTACACTGTCTTACTCCTTAGCCATGTGCATATTTCATTGTGAAAAATACATTAAACTTAATCAGAAATAACTTTGGGAAAAGCCTCTGTTCCAGTGACACAAGTTCTGGGTCTAATCAGACAATACTGGATGAAAGTGAACCTGCTAACCCTTCCACCCTTCTGCACACTCAAACAAGAGGTGAGGGGGGTCATGGCATCTGGTGCAAAAGTAATTGTCCTGTCTAGAGCAGACTAACTTGTATGGCTGGGATTGTCCAGGGTAGTGAGGGGCACAGCTGCAGTAGTGTCCAGATAGAGCATCATGAAGTCCAGCTCCTGACCATAGACCAGATGCCCACTCTCAAAATAAGCTTCCACGGATGATGTCAGTGTGAGGGACATCAGCCATGATAATGAGTAGCCAATGTGGGGTTGGCCATATTGCTGCTGGCAGCCAGAGAGCAGAGCCCAGGCCTAGGGCAGACTGGGGGTCAGGAGGCAGCATGGAGCCCCAAACCCTCCACCAACATCTCAGTGCCCTGCAGAGACTGGTGGGGTAAACAAACACCACCCCTCAGTGGGCAGAGGCTCCTGCAGGTTGCCACCTGGGAAGAGACTCCTGTCATGTTAGGGAATCTGGTTTCCCATCTGGGCTTAAAACTGATAGGTTATGAGGCCCACACATTAGCAGTCATGCTGTACTCCCCAGTCCTCCTGCAGTATGTGATATGAGAGACTAGAGGCTGGGCCTGAGGGGCTGGCCCCAGGGACTATTAATTAACATGGTTGCTGGAAACATGAAACTCATTAGCAGTTTTGTTTACAATGGCTGCAAATGGAGCACTGGTACAGGACTGAAAACTGAGAAGGATTAGCAACAGTGTCAAAGTGGAGTCAACACCTGATGGTCTGAGCCAGGAAACCAAAGCAAAGAATGGAAATAAATGCTAAAAAGTACAAAACAAACAAACAAACAAACAAACAAACAAACAAAAAAAAAAAAAAAAAAAAAAACACATGATGGTGCACTAAAGCAACACCAAGAAGCAAGTTACTAGTAATTTATGAATTAATATTCATTGTATGGTCACTGTCTCTCAGAATGTGCCTCAAGCCTTAGGTTAACCGCAGATAATCTGCAGCAACTCCACATGGCATGTCCCATCACTACCACCATTTCACAGGTGGGAAAACAGAGGTACAGAGGAGTCAGGTGAACCTGCCCAAGGTCACACAGCAAGGTGGGACTGAGCCTAGAAGTGAACAATCTGGGAAATCATGAGAGATTCTGATGTTAAAAGAAAAGGAGGAACAGATGCCTAAAAGTCATGGGCAGCCCAGGACAGGCCATGGCCCTCACTTGGGTCCTGGTCCTGCCCCACTCAGCCGCATCAGCCACTAGCACCCTTTTTATAGTCCCAGCAGCTTTGAACTCATCAGAGGAGGAGCAGAGGGAGCAGGGGCAGTGCTTGGAAACAGCACCTGGGGCAGAGGAGGAACTTAGTAAAAGCTTGGTTTAACTAACCTAATGACACTTGAAAACAACAAAATACTAGAAATACATGACAATGACACTTGCACACTATACTTCTTTCTAAGTCTGTGTCTCCCATTGTTAGAAGGAAGTTGCCCCCACCTGTGGCCATGGGAGCTCCATCCAACACAGACTACAGCTGTCTCTGCTCTCAGCCTCCAAGGACCACCCTATCTCAGCCCTGCGGTCCCATCCTCAGAGCAGAGCAGGGGCTGAACATTTGAGGTGGTCCTACAGGCCATGCAGACAAGAGTACCTGGGAGACAATGGCTTTGAGAGGGTCTCATATCCAGCAAATTCTGAAGCCAGGGCCAGCAGTTCCCACAGTCCCTGGGTGGCCTCCAGGGACCGTGGAGGGTCACTTCCCTGGCTTCTTGCTGAAAGCAAGGCAGAGTCAGAGGGAGGGGAGTCTTGGAGCTCTAATGCCCTGCCTCTTTCCCCAGAATAGTTAGGTCTTTCAAGCAGGTAAGAGCAACTGCTGGTTGGAAGAGGGCATCACCACTGCTTCAATCCACTGTCTTTCATTGCTCAGTCTGTCTTCAGTCTTAACCAACAAACCAGATTTATGAATCCTGGACACCCCCAAACCATGACACTGGGCTCAATAGCCCCTTCCACCTGGCCACAACATGAGGCTGTCTCCCACCCTACTCTTGGCCCTGGCTGCATATGAAGCTCTAAACACAGAATGGCTGCCCCAGACCCACTTGGCCAATACTCAGTCACACAGGAGCCTCCTAGCACAGTCTGAGGACAGCCTTGGCTGCATCATTCTCACTCCCTGATGACAAACTGACCCAACACCACCTGATGGTGAACTCAAGCCAGGAAAACCCCTGAACCTGCAAATGGTATCCTGCCCCTGCCTAACAAAAGGGACACAAGGTGAATGCCAAGTTTGCCAGATGCCAGCAGCCCACTCCAAAACCTTGGGGAGCCTATATCCTCACACCACTCACCTGAAGAACAGGCATGACCCCAAACTGGGCATGAGCTTGGGGGCTGCCAGATGGCCCTGGCTGGCCTTACTCTGACCTCAGGGCAAGGGATCTTCAGTGCCACCAGTAGTTGGCAAAACCAGTTACAAACCTGCTCAGCCATCAAGCTCATCTCCAATGCCAGGTGCTCTTGCCCAGGACAAGATGCCCAGTCAGTCCAAGTCCACCCTCATCTCTCCAAGGGCAGATGTGGCAAAATGTGGGAGAACTGGAGGGCCACTCACCTGCACATTTGCAAGTTTACTACCAAGTCTTCCTCTGGTCAAACAGAGACATGCTTGTGGGGAGACCATGGGAACAACACCTGCTGCCCAGCTGCCTCCCCCAGATGGCCCCCAGAGCCCATTTGAAAAGCCCCAGCATTGTGAAGCCAGCAGAGGGACTCCCCAGTGGACAACACAAACTATCCCCGGTGGGGCACACCTCCATGGGGTCTCCCTAGGTGTGGCCAACCCCCCAGGCCTCTGCACCTCAACTGGTGACTTTTCTCTACACAGTGGAAGGACCAGAGCTCAGAGAATAACCAGGATGGCTTGGGGCCTCCTCCAGTGAGGGCTGCCTGCTCCTCCAGCTCTCTCCTTCCCCTGCATGGTGACCCCTGATGGGTGAGGCCCCCATGTGCTGAGATCACACATCCCCATTGGTTTCTCTCCCTGGTGATTCCTTGCTTGCTCTCCTTCCCCCCATGTGGTAAGTGCTCAGTGCCTGCACACAGGAGATGCTTAAGGGGCATGGATCAAAGCCAGCTGATTGGCAATGTTTTGGCTCCATGTAGCAAAACAAAGCCTCTGTGGGTGCAGACTCTACAATCAGGGCAGAGATTCCCATCAGACAATAAACCCCTGTCCTGGGGCCACCAGGTCACAGTGGATGAGTAACTCTCAGGATACCTGAGGCAGCCCTATGGAGGGGATACCCCTGGAGGGAGACCCCTGGGGGGAAGAGCCTGGGGGGAACTTCCTGGGCATCAGATGTCCATAAAGAGCTCTCCAGCCTAATGGAGAGGAACTCTAGGGGAGGGGTATCCTGGGGGAGCATCCTGTGAGGGAGTAGTCT